>CAXKVX010001586.1:0-126328 GCA_964058865.1 Eleocharis quinqueflora
GGTCGGAGCTACGAACGAAATCTAGACTAGATCATTAATTTTAATTAATAATACAATTTTTTTCTGAATCATTGATTGATGGTTGAGTGTTAATCGTTAAGCTGACAATTCAGATCAATCTCTACAAAGAGCAGAGAAAAAAAATTCGCAGAGAATACGAGTCCGCAGAGCTACGTGCTAAGCAAAAGAACCATACCCTATGATGCACTTTTTTGCACCAGAGAGGTGCATTTTTGTTTGGACCGTTAGATCTGTTTTTGACGTTTCTGATTTAACAATACAAAATACCTCATGCATTATATCATTAACGATCAAACGTCCGATCTTAATCCGACAATCCAGATTAAAACGCACCCTCTTATAAAAAAATGCATCAGAAGATATTTTCCCGCTAAGCAAAGAGGGCTAAGCACTCCCATACTTTAAAAATTGTAAAATTTTACTTGAGACCTTATATTTTTTTTTGTAATTATAGTACAAATTAGTCTCCCTTATATTTTTTTTTGTAATTATAGTACAAATTATCACTGTGGTTGTACTAATTAGATTTCATACAACTTATACATGCATTTTAGTGCAAAGTAAATTAACCCCTTCAACTAGAAATGGTAAGCCATGTAGCAAAATTTCGAATTTTAATTATTACAAAGATGGGATTCACTTGAAACAATCTTTTATTAGTTAAAGTTGTCTTTCGAATTTTTCTCCAGAGCATAAATGTTGAATAATTCAAAAAGAAAATTACTTCAAATAAGTTAATATTTAATAAAATTTGATACTCGCGTCAAATAAAATTTCTTTGTTATTGTAAAAAAATGTGTATTATGGTAACAATATAACTAAACACATAATATTTCACATGAAGAAATATAAAGATGATTCGGTTAATACGTAAATTATCTCTTAGGTATCATAAAAAAACATCATATTTTTTTAGTAGACAAATATATAATCAATGATTATCTGATCAATGTAAATGATAAACTTGGAGAGAAGGAAATAAATAGTTGATTGAATAAACTAACGTGTCTCATTAATAAACTTGCTAATTTAGCAACTAATTCAAGTCCCTCCAAATCAAATTAGCTAATAATTCTGCAAATTAAGTGAAAATGCTATATTTCAGGATCATAAATTGGTCCTTGTAGAAGCAAAAACCATGATATAGGCTGAGAATTTGGGCTCAGCATGGAAAAGGCCAGCTCGAATTGTTGAATTTGGGCTCAGCATGGAAAAGGCCAGCTCGATTTGTTGAATTTGGGCTCAGCATGGAAAAGGCCAGCTCGAACTGTTGAATTTGGGCTCAGCATGGAAAAGGCCAGCTCGAATTGTTGAATTTGGGCTCAGCATGGAAAAGGCCAGCTCGATTTGTTGAATTTGGGCTCAGCATGGAAAAGGCCAGCTCGAACTGTTGAATTTGGGCTCAGCATGGAAAAGGCCAGCTCGAATTGTTGAATTTGGGCTCAGCATGGAAAAGGCCAGCTCGATTTGTTGAATTTTCTTTTGATTATTATTTTTTCTAAAAGCCCATGAAACCGGCAAATGCTGAAAATGGACCTTATTATTTTAGTTAACTGGAAGAAGATTAAAAATGTTGAAAAAATTTGGAAACAAAAAAATAATTTTGACTTATTTAAGAAACATATTTTGGCATGGCAGTAATATAAGTTAAGTATATTATTTATTTTAGTAAAAAATGATATCAAGCATGCCAACTTATTTTTTTGATGTGATTTAACTCGTAATTTTTAAAAGAAAATTCTAGTTAGTTGTCATCACTAGGGTTCTCAAAAAATCCGGGCGGGTCTACCCGCCCGTGCCCGATTGGTACCCGTGCCTAGATCCGTCCGAACCCGTGGATCTCGGATCAACGGATCTAGCACATGTCGGGTTGGCTTCAAATCTCCCAAACCCGTCTGGACCCGTGCCCGTGTAGACCCATGCCCGACCCGTGCTTAGATCCGCCCGTGCCCGACCCGTGGACCCGTGGAACCGTGCAAAAATTCAAATAATTCAAATAATTCAAAAAAATTCAAAAAAATTCAAAAAATTCAAAAAAATTCAGAAAACTTCGAGAATATATATATATATATATATATATATATATTAAAATAATGTGCAGTTTTAAATTCAAATTTAAAAAAATTCAAAAAGTTGGACGGATCCGACCCGACCCGTTTTGAGAACCCTAATCATCACTAGGCCTTTATATTTTAAAATTTTAAATGAACACCTTTCTTAGTAGAAACCTAACGATTCAGTTTGCTCGGTCAAAGATCAAATGATTATTAATTATTGACGTATTTATTAAATTAAATAGTATAGGTCACATTGGTTCGGATGTCAAAACAAACTTTGCAATTTTTTTTTTTCTCTTTTAAGTAAAAAAAACAAATTTTTTTTTCTCTGAAGTAGAACTTTGAATAATCAAAGAGAAATTTAAACTGATGATTACTGTATAAGACTGGATGATCGGGAATGAGATACCGCGCAGCACAAACACGGTGCGTGCTGCGCGGTAAGTTTTAGTCTTTGATTTGTACCGAGATTCGTATAAGCTGAACTTTATAATATCAGACTTCTCCGAATTAAATTTGGACCATTGATAGCCTACAACGCAGAGAATTTTAGACGTTCGTTACTGCTGCGCGACAGAAAATCCGCTTCCGAATGATCGTAGGTGTTGCTGTTGCAATATGATTTATTGATGTCATTATGTTGTTAGTACTTACGTAATGTAAAGGTGGCAAGTCTACTATCACTATTAAGGGGGAAAAAAAAAGAAACTCCAAAACAATTTCGGCCTAATCAAGCAAGAAACAGGACCAGGTCTTGTATTTTAAAAATAAATTCAAAATTACTTGATCAAAGAAACAAACAAACAAGTAATGATAATTATACAGGCGAATAACAGACTAATTAATTAATTGACAAAGCTCCATAATCTCAGGTCAAAATCAAAGATGACGGAAGGGTGACGTGGGAATGACAACAAAAAACAAAAGCACCTTCACTAAAATTTTCGCTAACAAAGCTTCTAAATATTCAGATTTGAAATCATCTCTAAGGCGCAACTATTATGTTCGCCTCTAAATTATGCACGTCAGGCCCACTAGCAACGAGAGATATATAGAAGCAGGAGAACAACTATTATATGCACTTCTATTAATGATTTTAACTTGTAACGGCTGGGCACATCTATCTCTTTTTTACACCTATGATATCATAATAATTTACTATCTCAAATTACAAAATTAAATGACTATCTGAACCAAAAAAAAAATTTATTTAATCCTACAATCAAACTTAAAAAAGAGTACATTTAATCGTACATTAAGCTTCTATAATAGTACATTTAATCCTACATGACGCTCCATAAAAGAATGCACACAATTTCTAATAGGTTCTTTCCTTGCCTTAAAAAAAGATAACACATGCAATTTCTAATAGAAGAAGATTCATTTTCTTGAGAACCAGCTATGTACCTGTGTTAATAAAATTTCAAACATTAAATGAGTAATAGAACTCATAATTGTTATTTTGACAAAAAAAAATTGTAGTATTACTTTCATTGTTGGGAGTGCGGTGCATGTGCGCTTATTGTGATTCAGTTGTTTGTATCGCCCGCAAGTATATGTTTGTCGATGCGTATTTTCTTCATCCATTTCATTCTGAATCTTTGTATGCTGACGTCTGTCCTTCTTAACAACATACCTTATCGAGTCTGGTACTAGTTTGGATCGCGGGATTTAAGGACATGTGTCAGAATTTGCAAAGGGATCAAATTCGGGTGTCCAAATTGCCAACAATTCATTAACACGATAAAAAAGCTAGATATATGTTACTACTTATGCCTCCCGCGCACAACATGCTAAGATATGAAAACAATGTATACCCGTTAGTTGCGATTTTTGACAAGTGCATTTACCTCTAGACACTTCTAACTGAACCGTATATATTATGTTTTCTTTAATCTTATTGCCCACAAATCTTTGACCTGTTTGAACCTCATATTTTTGCTCGTTCCGGTACACTCTCACTATATGTGAATTTTCCCTTAATCTTCTCTCCTCTAGTAAGGCTTGGATTTTGGAGGAGAAGGAAAATCATTGTTCAACCGCTTTTTTAGATTTTGTCCGTCTCTCAACAAAATATTTAACTGACTTGTAAAATGTTATTTCAACAAGCGCAGTTACGGCTGACTCACGCGCTTCTTTGAAAATATTATTAAGGAACTTTGGTTCATTTGTTGTCATCATTCCTAATCTACGACCTCTCTCATTGAATGAAAGAGCCCATAAATTATATCACGGTCGATTGTTCTTATCGACATCGTTAGGATCCCTACCGATATCCACAAGCCATGTTGTCGCGTGGGAGCATTTTTCGCGCACACGATCGGGCCTCGTGAGAAACTTGCTCTTTTGATTTTGTTTCATTGCTTGCCTCAAAATCGATGTTAATTTTTTGTTTGTGAATTCTTTTGTGAAATTTTGGCAGATGTGTCTTGAATAATATCGATGAAAGGCGTGTCCATCTTGGATACTGCATCCTAGGTCTATCTGACTGAAAACCCGCAAGATACTCTTGTGATGATCTGAGAGTATCAACATAACTCGTGATCCAACCACTTTTCTACGAACAGATTTCATAAAATTCTCGCAAGATTTGTTATTCTCAATGTCAACCAAGGCGAATGCAAGGGGCACCAACTGATCTTCTGCATCGAAGCCACGTGCAACTAACATCGTCTCCTTATACCTTCTAGATAAATGCATACCATCAAATCTTATGCAGTGTCTGAAGGCCTTTATTGTCGGACTATATGCACAACACACTACTTGGAATAATTGTTTATTTGGATCATTTATCGATGCGTTAAACCACTCAATTATTGTATCCAAATTTATGGAGCAATGACACGATTAAATCATAAGCTTGTCTCCATCCTCTGAATAATTGTGTGATTGTGATCTCCTTTGCTCGCCAACACTTCAGGTAGGATGCCTTGAAATTATCTCTGCTCGATGACAACCTTGATGTCCTTTATGTTGGTGCAATTTCAATTTTGGGTCAAGAGCCAAATATTGAATTCCTAAATTAACTAGCAATTGCAATTCAAATTCAAACTTCGCGCAAGAAATAAGACTAAAACATAGCGGAAGCAAATTATTTACCTTCCACCCCTACAGTTTGTACTCTTGTCCTTTCAACAAAGTCGTCTGATGAAAGTGCGGAAGGTTGACGTAGTGCAATAGCATTCCAATCCACGTTTATCTCGGTGCCTTTCCTTTCTCCAAAGTTACGAACGAAATAATGGAGTAATTCTTTTAATGGAACTAGATGTATGTGTCGCACTCCGCGCGAAAAAGTTAAGTTTTAAACTTTCGTATTACAATAATAAAATTATAATAAATTGTTTAAATAATATAAAAAAGCAACGCAAAAAAAAATGCAAAAAAAATGCTACAGTGTTTTCACTTTATATACGTAAGATTAGAATAGAGGCTATGCACAGCACATGTGTCCTATGTCGATAACTGAGAATTTCTATTCAGCCAACCATTGTGAATGAATGGAGACCCAGCGCTATTTATAGAGGTATTAACGTATCTTGAAAAGATACAGAATTAATTATCAAATATTCATAGAATGTATGAAATTATATTCTCTCCAATTCTTTTTCAAATTACCATATTTACTGTCGTAAACATGTGCTCAAAATTTGGTATTGTTTACAAAGCAAGTTAGGAAAGAATATCTCAACGAAATCAATTATTAATTAAAAAAGGATTTGGGCAGTTTACATACGATAAATGTTATAAAAAACTTTTTTATAAAAAGACCAAAAGTTATATTAATCTTAACTAGTAAGATGCCAACGCGATGCGGTGGAATAAATAATATTACAATATATTTCTTGTCTTTTATAATAAAGTATATGCAAGATTTAATATCTAATGAACCAATTATGTTGATGTACATTTTTTTATATTTTCGTTTCATAAACTTTAAAATGGGATTTAAAAATAAAATGTGGTCAAGTTTCTTTCTCAAATGTCTATTTTTTTAAATATGTTGGTTTATTGCTATATTAATGCATGGTTATAAATATTTGTCCCATGCTTTCAGAAATTACACAAAATATCATAAATAGCAATATCATAAATAACAAGATATATGTCAATAATAAATGCTACAGAATATCTTGTCTTCATGAGAAAATATTACATGCTCTTATTATGGTAAGAGAATTGAAAGTCTAAGGGGATTGAAAGTCTAAAATTGAGCGGTTGTGATAGAAAGAAATGAAAATCTCACGTTCTGTATTGATCTGAGAGGTGAATAGAGGTTTGGAGTCAAAAACTCTAACCTCCTTTTATTAGTAGTAAGGATATTTGGCCAATCCTTTTTTATATCTTTTTATATAAAACAATTTGAAAAACGACCAAATGATTTATATATATATACTAATTTATGCTGAGCTCATTTTATTTGGTATGTTGACCCAAATCAATTGATTAGGCCCAAACAATAATCCTGACATTTACATTATCACCAATATATAGTTCATTAATCATAATCGATCCATAAACAAATTATAATTAATTTACATAAATTCTATATGCATTCGTGTCCAAAATCTTAGTGAAATACGTATAGTGTCATTGTATATCAATTAATCACATTAGTTGGCATATCCATATATTACTCCTTATAATATTTGGCGACAGTATATGACATGTAGTAATCATATAACACGTATTTCAAACTTTTATTTATTGAAATTGACGTCTCAATTCCAACAATCTCTCACATGAACAAGTATGATCCATTTGATTACATATGTC
Source organism: Eleocharis quinqueflora (assembly GCA_964058865.1). NCBI lineage: Eukaryota > Viridiplantae > Streptophyta > Magnoliopsida > Poales > Cyperaceae > Eleocharis > Eleocharis quinqueflora. The sequence goes on from CAXKVX010001586.1 coordinate 6,852, forward strand.
TGGATCCTACCGGATCACTTTAACTTTTATGTCTTTCTTTTCGTATTTCTTAACCAATTCGGTCCACCAGTTATACCAGCAAGGAACTTAAGCGGTGTCGCCACATTTTTGCGTGACTTACCCGACTAAAATCACCTTACCAAATACTTCTGGATGACATGAATTAGATTTTGATCATATAGTTCAGAAATTATACGAGAATGTAATTATATGTGCCTATTACTGAATGGGTCATCGCTACTTTAGTGAGTAAAAAACTTTAAAGAAGGAGGTGTGATTTGCATATAGATCACAACTTGTTGCAAATCACATAGAACATGTGTTTCCTCAAAATCATACTTCCACATTTTTTTACAATCCTTGTGAATACGAAGTGTCGAAGTTTGTACTGTCATATGTTCTATCTTTCAACCTTTCTTTTTTACCACTAGAAAACTTATTAATTTCCTGTATTATCGAGAGATGTAACTTGCATATATATTACAACTTGTTGCAAATTACATGGAACATACATTTTTTCAAAATCAGGCTCCCACATTTTTCACAAACCTTGTGAATATGAAGCTTGTACTATTGTATGTTATATCTTTTAATCTCTCTTTTAGGAAACTTATATGAAAAATATTTCAACGTATTAAGTTTCTAGTATTATCATGCATAGCTCCTTTATTGTCACAATATAACTTAAATAATCTCAACTCTGAGTTCATTAGAGTGACATTTTATGAGAACATGCATTTAATTTTGAAATCAGATTTGGTATGACCTCAAAAACTTTTCCAACATCTGACACTAGAGTATTATTCTTTTGTTGCTATAAGTCTCTTTAAGATCTCGTAAAAGATCTTATAAATATCTTTATACTAAGTATTTTCTTGAATATGTTGTTATATAATACAATATCCTTATGGCCATATATCAACGTATTTAATGCTTATAAGGCATATATAAATACTTATATTTTATTTGCTTTTGATTTCGATCGGGGGCATTAATTCTTATTCTTTAAGACTTATTGTATTTCTATTTTACTCTCACAGAACTTGAATAATTTGATTTATCAACATTTAATTACATCACAATTTGATAGTACTTTATTGAGACCTTTAATTGCATAGATATTATTTTCTTTGTGCAACATATAACCTTAATGAAAAATTCTTAAGTTGCATCCTTTATATCTATTCAAAACTTTAAACATGATGCCATTAATCCTTTTAAAGAATCTTTAAGAAAAAATTCTTTATAAACTTATATATGAAGCCTTATACCGATAAAATTTAACTTTATATTTTTCAACATTATCATTTCAATTTCGTATTCTTCCAAATTTTCATTTGTACTTGAACGGATTTCAACACTTTAAGGCAATGAGGAAAAATATTTAATATCATCAGTAAGCAGTTTAATTTTCCGTATATAAGATAACTAATTCACTGTCTATAGTATATAACTATTTTTTTAGTCATGTTTTATATAAATTTGAAAACACGACTTTATAGTTGCAGTATTGTTTACTCTAGTAAATTTTGGCACTTGCATAACATTTTTTTGAGTATTTCTTCAACAGAAAAATTGTCATTAGATAACACAAATATATTATTCTAGAATTCCCACCGACATACAACCAATATTATACAAGAAGAAATACATCTATTTGGGACAATTTTGGGTCAAATGTGTTATTTAATGTACTACTGAGTATTTAATTGAATCATCATTTAACAACACAAGTTTTCTTATTCAAAAACATCCATGGACTTATAACCAAAATCATTGCTAGAAGCAACGCATCTATTTAGGCTTGTTTTGGGTCTATGTGTCATTAATTGAGCCTCTTATTTGAGGTGGAGTTTGCCTATCGATAAAAGATTTATTTTTCGATATACAACCTTGATCAGATTGTGAACATGATCAGAACGAAGATCCTAAATCATATCCTCACTGATCTTGACTTAAATTAGAATAAAACGAGCGAAGGTCCAAGAATTTATTCTAATTCATGTCTCCTTTTTCGAAAAAACGATTAATAGACTTAAGATTTATTTTTTGATATATAACCTTGACCAGATTGTGAACATGGTTCGAACGAAGGTCCTGAAAACCATATTCTCACTAGTCTAGACTTGAGTTAGAATTAAAAGCTAAGCAAAGGCCCAAGATTTATTCTAATTCATGTCTCCCTTTTCGGAAAAATGATTTAATAGATTGTAATAAAATCCCCAGATTATTTTCTGATATGAAACTTTGACCAGATTGATAACATGATCAGAACGAAGGTCCTAAATCATATTTTCACCGGTATTGACTCGATAGAATAAAAAAGCCGAGAGGGCCCAAGATTTATTTTATTTCATGTCTTCTTTTTTTGAAAATAATTTATGAACTTTATTAAAATCTTCAATCTTTAAAATTCTTGTCTTTAAAGTCTAAAAAATCTAATGTCTCAATTATTTGTGTAGGTTTCTTCGAAGTAATGTATTCAAATGACAATTTATATTTCTTATGTTCAATTTGAATATCTTTAATAATTCATGATTATTAAAGAGTCTAACTTTATTTTAACATACTAATATTCCTTAAAGATTAATATACATTCAAATCATTTTATGACTTAAGCAAGTTGCATTTAGTGAATATACATCGCCTTATATTGTAGTACTTTTAGACTTATTACCATAGATTTTATATGTAACTATAATTGTATCATTATATTCTTTTATTGCGAATAAAATTCGATAATGTAAATGACACAAATTCATTTAAAATCTATTATACTCCAGAAGTCTCACTTCAATGATGATACTAATATGTATCCATATCTATATCAGGAGTTAAAATAATACTCTTATCATTTTCTATTATCCATATTAAATGAATTATAGATATTTTGTATTATTTGACATCTGTTACTTTGTTGGATTCACATTTCATCATGTTTGTTGGTTTTGACAAAGTTCCTTTTGACCAAAATTTGGCCATATGTGTAACAACTATGATGGTTAATTTTATTCAAAAAAACTTGTATTAAATTTTGCAAAACATTCACAAATGATAGGATTACTTGAAAATGTAGATGAAAAATTGAAAATAACATATTTTGAATCATGATGAATACAAATCTATTTCATATTAAGTAAAACTTAATACTTGTCTTAATTAGAAATAGTAATATGATTGTGATATATATATATATATATATATTTTGTACAATTTTCATCCTTACTTGAATATCATGTATTTCAAAAAAAACTTTTAGACAATTCAAAGTTTGGGGCTTTTAATTTCCAAAACAGATATTTCTAGAATGATTTATTTCCAAAACAGAGCAATTTTTTACTTGAATTGTACTCTCTTGCGACTGCAAAGCTCTCCATTGTGGCCGCAGCATTATTTGGGAATTGTGCTATGTTCTGGTAATTAAAATCTGAATTGATAGGTGTCTTGCGGCCGCATGAGAAACCATTACGGCCGCAAGACAATAGAAAATTGTCTCTTTTGCGGGCAAAATTGCTGAATTAAATTGACAGGTTGTTTGGCTGCACAAAATTGAACTGACATGTTTTATTGCATCCGCAATAGAGTACAATTTATGTAGTTTTCTAGAAAATCCATAGAACAAAAATTGAATTGACAAGATAAATTGCAGCCGCAATGACTCCGGAAAATGGTACAAACAATTGAATTGACAAGTTTATTGTGCCATTTTTCCAGAATTTAATTTTCTGCTAATTAGAAGTAGCTATAAATTAATTAAAAATTAGCATGTATATAATTACAATTAATTTTTTGCTATAATAGAAAATTGGTTTATTCTAATTAAAGCTCATATTAGTTGGTGTATATATATATATATATATATATATATATATATATATATATAACGAGTAGTTTTCTTTTAGGGTACATTCTAATGTAGACTTTTACACAATCTTAATCTATTTAAAGACAATTAGGAATGCATGCCTCATTTTGTTAAGCAATATTGTTCGCTCCCGAACACTATTGCTAAAGTTATGAGCAAGATGACCCATGAAAGGTTAAAAAGACGTGTGTTAATAACAAATTGTTAATCTCTTCCTCTGGAGAATTAATACATTAAGTAGTTGTTCATATACATAAAGTAAGGTGCATAAAGAAAAATAATGAGAAATTATGTGCTAATGACGTATAGCAAAGCATTAGAGGCTTGGTACTTAAGTAGTCCGCTTGTGACTCACCTCCCTCACTTGACTAGCCTAGTTATTAGTACGTAGGTATGTCAATCTGACTCTCCGACAAAGCGACAAAATGACTCATTTTGTACATGTGCATAGCACCATAATACCTAAGAGTATTGACCGCTCCTTCCGGAGCCTCATGCTGGATAGTATTGTTGGTTAAAATGAAATTAATGGAGACATTTTTAGAGTTCTTTGTCAAGGCCTTTAAATAGACTTTAAATTGTGATTAAGGAACATGATGCATATTCTGATAATTCTCTTGTTTTTTTTTATTTTCCAAACAATATGACAATGATGAATCAGATTTCGTCTCTAAATGGGATAAATTTTAAGTTATGAGAATCTAAGCTGAGATTGTTTTTGGGTATCATGAAGTATGATCGTGCGCTACGTTATGATTGCCCAAAGCCAACTGATAAAGAGCCCACCGCTCTTGAAAAGGCTGACATTGAGGATTGGGATCATAATGACAGAATATGCCTAATGATCATGAAGATGACAATCCATGAAATGCTCCAGGACTGTATACCTGATCAAGATTCCGGCGCTAAAAAGTACCTAGATGCTATAGAGGAGAAGTTTGATGTGAGTAAAAGGACACAAATTCGTACACTCATAACCAAACTTCGCACTCTAAAGTACAAGGGGAAAATTGGAATCAGAAAGCATATCACTGAAATGATCAAGCTTCAACGTGCACTTATGTCGCACAAGTTCAATTTCTTTGAGGATCTTCTCATAGAATACATCTTTATGTCTCTTCTTCCCTCCTTTAGTCAATTCAGTATGACTTACAACTGTCTGAAGAAAAAATGGATAGTGGTTGAGCTTGAAGCTCAGCTGGTACAAGAGGAGGAGAGACAAAAGATGACTAAGGTAGAAGAGGCACGTGTTGTAACACCTGATTCTAAGGGAAAGAAGAAAAGGCATAAGAATAAGAAAGGAAAAGAATTCAATAAAGAAGCTGCAGATAACAAGAAGCAGAAGACATACAATACTCCTGAGAAATCGGAAGATAAGGTCATTTGTCACTTTTGCAAGAAGCCGGGACACATCAAGATACATTGTACCAACTACGCCTCGTGGTTGAAAAAGAAAGGTATGTGTCATAACTTAGTTTGTTTTGAAGTTAATTTAAGTACATAATCAAGGTATGCACAATCGCACTCTAAAAGATATGGTGAGAAATATGATTGCTCGCACAACTCTGCCATAAAGCTCGTGGGGGGAAACCTTAAAAATTGCAACTCATATACTCAACAGAGTTCCAACTAAAGCAACTAACAAAACTCCTTATGAGATTTGGTTTGGGCAAGCCCAGCCTAAATCACATTCGGATTTGGGGATGTTAAGCAGAAGTAAGGCCTTATAGGCCGACATAAAAGAAGCTGAATGAAAGAACTGTTAGTTGTTATTTTATTGGATACGCTGAGAGATATAGAGGGTATAAATTCTGTAATCCAACAGAACATACAATATTCAAGTCAGGAAATACAAAATTTTCGAGAATAATGAGTTTGTGTGGGGAGATATGACCATGGATGACATTTTTGAGGAAAAAATGAATAATGATGACACTTCAGACCTCCGTTCTGATTTTGTCACTATTACAATTCTGATAAATCTTGAAAATACATCTCATGTCAATAGGCAAACTACACTCCCTACTCAAATTTCGCAGGATAATGTGAACACAAATGAACCTGAATTAATCTCAAATAACGACATTGTCATGGACGATGTCAATGACCCTGTGCTTGTGGGAGATCCGAAAGTTGGTAACGATGTTCATGAACATGTTCCTCAAGAAAACGAAGAACCAGTACAAATAAGAAGATCCACCAGAGAGAATAGATACACTGGAAGATTTGCTTATCTTCAAGAACATGAGTTTGACATAAGCATGTTTGAAAATGATCCTAAATATATCAAACAAGCAATAGAAATACCTAACTCTCAAAGGTGGATCGATTCCATGAATGAAGTGATGAAATCAATGAATGACAATAATGTGTGGGATATTGTTTCATTGCCTAAGGACAAGAAAACTGTTGGTTGTAAGTGAATTTTTAAAACCAAACGGGATTCTAAAGGCAATGTTAAAAAATATAAAGCACGTCTTGTCGCTAAGGATTTCACACAGAAAGAAGACATTGATTATAATGAAACATTCTCTCGAGTTTCATCGAAGGATTCATTGAGAATCATATTGGCATTGGTAGCGCATTATAACTTGAAGCTCCGCCAAATGGATGTGAAGACAACATTTATCAATGATGACCTTGAGAAAACTATCTATATGAGGCAACCAGAGAACTTTGTAATCGGTGATCCAAAGTCTATGGCATATCGGCTCAAGAATTCCATTTACGGACTCAAACAAGCATCTCAATAATGGTATTTGAAATTTCACAACATAGCTAGCTTATATAATTTCGAGTCTAACTTAGTCGACGAATACATATACCTTAAGTTCTGTGGGAGTAAGTTCACATTTATGATCTTATATGTTGATGACATACTAGTCGCAAGTAATGATAAACATATGTTGCATCAAACCAAGAATTTTCTATTTAGAAATTTGAGATGAAAGATCTTGGTGATGCTTCATTTGTTCTAAAGATAGAAATATTAAGGGTCAGAACTGAAGGTATTCTGAGACTATTCCAAAGAAATTATATCGATAAAATGCTGAGTAGATATGGCATGAAAGACTTTAAAATAGGTGATACGCCTGTAGCTAAAGGAGACAAATTCAGTCTCGAACAATGTTCCCAAACTGATTCAGATAAAATTGTCATGGTGGAACATATAGGTACAGACTCCATGATTGAAGATCTCCTTACAAAAGCACTACCACCCAAGAAGTTTCATGAGCATGTCGCTCATATGGGTGTAGTATCTATGTTAGGATAGTTTAGGGAAAATGTGAGAGTCTTGATTTTATTTTAAAGTTTCATGTTATGTAATTTGTAACAAGTTATGATATATGTAAATTATATTTTGAATCTCATTGTGTTCTCTCTTTAAAGTTTTGACCTCACTGAAGTAAAGATATAAAGGTGACCCATTCGGAAATAGGCATGTATAATCACACTCTCGTGTAATTTCTGAACTATATGACCAAAATCTAAATCATGTCATCTAGAAATATTTTGTAATGTGATTTATATCGAGAAAACTGTGTAGAAAATGTGGTGATTATCGGTTAAGTTTCTTATTGGTATAACTGGTGGACTGAATTGGTTAAGAGATACAAAAAGAAAGACAGAAAAGTTAAAGTGATTTGGCCAGATCCAGACATATGTAATCAAATAGACCATACTTGTCCATGTGAGAGGTTATTAGAATTGAGAAGTCAATTCTAATAAATAAAGTTTGGACTACGTGTTATATGATTACTACATGTCATGTACTGTCGCCTAATATTACGAGGAGTAATATGTGGATATGCCGTGAATGTGATTAATCAATATTCAATGGCATTATACATATTTCACTAAGATTTTGGGCACAAATACATATAGAATTAAAGTAAATTAATTATAATTGTTGATGGACCGATTATGATTAATTAAATTATATATTGGTGTTAATATAAAGTCAGAAATATTATTTTGGCTAAACCCAACACAAGTTGGATCAAAGCCCAAGCAAAACAGTCCAAACGCAAGTCTATTGCGACCCAAAAAGATCATGTGCATCTGCAATGGAATAAGAAGATTTGGCAGTTAAATCTTCTAATTTTTCAGAAGATTGATTGTGGCCACAATAGCCCTCATTGTGGACGCAAGAGACTTGGCAGAATCCTGCCAAGTCTAGAAGCCAAGTCAATTGCGGCCGCAAGAAACCTATTTCAAGGCATGTTTTGACTGTCTAGATTTATCGTTATCTTTCTGATTGGATATTTTAGGTTTTATACCAAATTCCGTGGAATTATTTACAGAAGTAAATGAGAGGATTTGGAAAGGATTTGGAGTGAATATAATTTCATATATTCTATGAATATTTGATAATTAATTCTGTATCTTTTCAAGATACACTAAGACCGTTATAAATAGTGTTGAGTCTTCAAACATTACGGATAATTGAAACAGAGTTGTTTAGAGCACATGTGTTGTGCATAACACCATTATTAAAAATTTTCCTTCTATATTACTTGCTAAAATTTTGAAAATTTGCATCCAAAATGCTAGTTAAAGTTGCACGATAGTGTGTCAATATATTAAATTGTAAAAAAAAATCATTATTGTAGGAACTTGTTTCCTTTTTAATGAAATTTTGATGATCCATTTTAAGATTTAATGTTGTTCTATAGTTTTACGACTATTTTCTAGAAAAATATAAATATAGATCATGGTACCTTATCGGATTTTGGAATTAAGATTTTAGTAAGCTATTAGATCAAATTATGGATGTCAAATAATTTAAATTATTATTGTTTTTATAGGATAAAATAGTTTATTTAAATTAATAATTTATTTTAAATAATTATAAATGACACCTCTGCTACGGCTTGCTTACAGTAACCAAACTTCAACATTATAAGTGCAACAGTACTGTACTATTCCCGTATAAACAATATTGAAACACTCCAAATAATTTTAAAGCATTATCATTATTATTATTATTATTATTATTATTATTATACAATAATATCGCACGAAATACGGCTGAACAAACCTCGAGGTTGGGTTGAGGTTGACTCATAGATTAGTTAATTGGATAAGATCAAGATTGAAATGTCAGTTCTACACTACATGCATTTCACATGACAAAGCGCCACAGTGAATCTGCGATCACAGTAGCGTGACTGCGTGAGAACTGAGAAGTCAAACTATGTGTCTTGACCGGTTTATCTTTGGTCAAACCAAGAGGCATAGCTGATTTGCTTCACTCGGTATGACCGCATGGGAAGAGAAGAGACTCTCTTTATTATTAGTCGTGTATTAAAGTATAAATTTAACATTTCCTTTTTAATCAAAATATCAAGAGAGACTGGAAGATGATGAAGCGGTTTCAGTGAAACCGTGACTGACAACCCCTTGTTTTATGAGATATATGCTTCGGTGTCTCTGCCACAGTGCCACTGCAAGTATATCTTTATTAGTCGTGTATTAAAGTATGTAAGGTTAGGTTGACGAAAAAGTTTAAAATCTCTAACCAACAAACCATGCAACGAGCAAGAGCTTTTTTTGGCAGAGCTTTTTTCTTTGATAATTATTAAAATGACAGTGATAAAAGTAGTTAAGAGTCGGATTTTTTTGTTTGAATGGTCAGAATTTTAGAAAAATTATCATTCAAGATTTGAATTTATTGTCGAACGGTAAAAAATCTACCATTCTCTTCTTTTTTGACTTGTGAACATTTAATTACAGTATTGAGCATGTATAGAAAATTAATTACAATTTTGATTATGTATAGCAAAATGAAGCTGATAAACAGATACATTTCAATGATACGCAATCGGTACGTGTGTCAATGTGCGTCGTTATGCATGCTAAATGCGTTGTAATGCATGTTATTTTGTACTGAAAAAATAATTATGCATGTTCTTGATTGGTAGGCATTATTGTATCTCTTTTATTGAAAATTACTACTAAAATTCTTATGATCATTTAACACATTTCTAGAATTATGTCTTGGTTGAAAAGCATCATTAAACATTTTTCTTTGAAAATTGTTATCAAAGTTTTGGTGGTTGAGCTCTATGTTGGTTGATAATCCTACAATTATTTCTAACTCTAGGTTTTTTTTATCACATTTCTAAAATTAGTTAGTGAACTTAGTTTTCTTTGTGTATCTCTTGTTATACATATAGGCATGATTTTTAGCTTGAATAGGCTTGTCATTTTGCTTATATTGCTTTTCAATTTTAGTTGTTAATTTACAAATCCAAAACCGGTTTTATCATGTGGGCCTTGACCAATATACATCTTATCATAGTCAATTTTAGTGTCATGATTTGAAGATTTAACAAACTTAACAAATTTAGAAGTCCAAGGATGTGCTTCTTTTAATTTCTTTTATTTATCTAAATTGACTTTGGTCTCAAGGTCTTTAACCCTAGTTTATGGCAATTTAATCTTAGACTTACGATCATTAATCAAAACATCTTTAACATTCATAGATTTTTTAGACTCATCAAGTAACTCATTAAGCTTGGTCACATTATAAAACTTGATTCTTATCCAAATCATACGACTCATCATGATATTTAGAAAGATCAATTTCTACTATTTTAGCTCGGCTAGGGGCCTCCATTTCTTGAGCACTTATAGTCTTTGCTTTGGTTGAGCTATCTTCTTTTGTGCACAAGTGTCTACTCTTGCAAGACTCAAATGCTTCTCAATTTGCGTTGCAACATCCATCTTTGAAAGTGTCAATGGCTTCTCCACCTTTTTCGAATTTGGAGGACTTGAGGGCTTCTCATTCATCTTGGAAGTGTCTATCCTTAGGATGCATGTTGGAATTTCAAGTCTTCTTGAGGCTTCTTCTTGTTCTTTAGCATAGTCATCTTTATCTTGAGCTGTTCGCTTTATGATTCGAATCTTTTCTGGATCCATCATACTTTGCTCTTTTATGACTTTAAGAGCAATCTCCATGCAAAGTCCTTGGTTTCTTTTCCGATAAGGGCTAGCTTATTCTCTACTTCACCTCCCTTGAGATTAATATCTTCTTCCTCATCTTCACTATCTTCAGATTCACTTAATCAAGTAAACTTGCATTGATTTCTTGTGTGTTCTCTTGAAACGTCATTCTTGTGGTCTTCTCTTTTGAGGAAAGATGACATAACAATTTTGAATGCTATGCTCTTCTTTGTTGCACGATAAGCAAACCACCTTCTTGCCTTGAACTATTCTCTCCTCATTCACCTCTCTTTCAAAATATATGCATCCTTTGATGAGTTTGGTAAGAAGGTTCTTTGTCCTTGGAGAGCACTTGATAGACGTTTTGGTAGACGACTTCGCTTGATTCAAACTTGTAGAAAATGTTGCATGAAGATTGTGCAGTTAGGCCAAAGATTTGGTTGAGGTTGAGCACTTCACTTGTGATTCTCTTCATGTGAGTATAGTTGTGTATACACATCCTCTGATTGTTAAGTAAGTTCTTTAGCTTGTAGGACTTCGATTGAGCTCACGGCGCCATTTCAATCAAATTTCTTTGACACCATCCTTAGATGCTTTCCTACAAAATCTTCATCACTAATATTAGAACCAACTACTATAAATTCATTTGTCAATGATACTAGTCTATGATAAAGACTCGTTATCTTCAAACTTCATATTTTTTTAAATTTTATTGCTAAGCCAACTTTACAGATCTTTTTTATGTGTTCATTATCCTCATATCTAAGTACTAAGGCATTCCAAATTTCTTTGACATTTGTAGAGTGAGTGAGAGATAGTGCAATAGTCTCATGAATCGAGCTAAGTATAGTGTTCATGGCATTGTCATTTGAATATTTGAGGTCTCTTGACTCTTTGGTCAATGTAACACCATCAATTTCATATTTGGGTGTCCAACCACCCTCTATAACTTTTCAAAGCTCAAGTAGACTAAGGTAGTTTACTATAGATCTCTTCCAAAAAGAGAAGTTCTTACAACCTACACCAAAGATTGGTGGTTCTTTCACAAACTTCAATTGTGTCATTTTTCACAAGACAATGTCAAGAATTATCAAGATTTGGATGATTAGCTAGGTATGAACATTTGGGATCTGATACCAATTGTTAGAATGAAGTCTAAGATCAAGTGTTAGTGCGGAAGCATTTTTAACAATTACAATTCAAACTTTTGGACATTAATCACCTAGTTAGAATCACAAGCAAGCAAGTACTAAGAGCAATTGAGCAAATCAAAATAATAAAGTGCAAATATAGTAAAGAGAAATTGCAAGACTTCAAGGAACCCGTTAAAGAACTCGTTGTAACGGATTGAAGAACTTTTAATTTTGTCATTCTCTGCTTAGTTCACTGACTTCTGGGCCCTTCAGAGTAGGAAGCTGTTGTGATAGGTTGGAAAAACATTATGACGGATTAGGGACCCGTTGTGACGGATTGATGATGCGTTATGGTAACACAAGCCTCTTGAAAATCCACTTACTTCAGCACTTCTCCTCTTCAATATGTTACAACGGATTGGGAACCCGTTGTGACGGGTGGGCAACCCATTGTGACGGGTTTTCCATGCATTATGGTAATGCATGGCTCTGTGAAGTCTCTATTTTTGCTCTTGTGACTTGATCTTGATATCGTTGTGATCTTCATGACTTGTACATGCATGATTGAGCCTTTGCATCATCTTATTGTACCTGTATAAACCTGCAACTCAGCAAAACTCAATTGTGCATGTTAGTACTGTTTTGTTTTGCAAATTGTCAAACAACATATGAGTTTAATCCAACAGTAACAATAATAATGATAATAACAATAATATGATAATAATAATAATAATAATAATAATAATAATAATAATAATAATAATAATAATAATAATAATAATAATAATAATAATAATAATAATAATAAATTTAGACTAGCGTCATACATCTCTAATTCTGAATTCAAGTCGTACAACTATACCACTACTTCTAAATTTAGTCTTATGTTATGATTCTGGTACATGGATCGCTAACTTTCATGCACTCATATCTAACGCAAGCTCTTACGTTCCATGCCTTTAAGGATGTGTTTGGGTCATGTCATGATTAGTGCAAAAATATTGCTATCTCAATTAGTGGTTGAAATAGTTGTTACTTTTTGCTATCTAGGTTGGTGCAAAAATAGTGCTAAATTTGTGTTATCTAGGTTAGTGAAAATGTTGTTTGAATTGCATATTTGGAGTAGTGATAGTGAGAATTGGTAAAATAATAAATTATTTTAGTTTTTTAACGGATAATAATAATAAAATAATAAAATATTGATATCAATTTATAATATAATAATAATACAATAATAATATAATTATAATAATATAATAATAATTACACAAATGATAATAATGCGAAAATAATAAAGTAAATAAAATAATACAATAATAATAATAAAATAATGACAATTGCAATAATAATAATAAAATAATGACAACTAAAATAATAATAATAAAATAATAAAATAATAATAATAATAATAATAACAATAATAATAACAACAACAACAAATAATAATAATAATAATAATAATAATAATAATAATAATAAAATAATGACAATAACAATAATAGTAATAATAACGATAACAATAATAATAACAATAATAAAAACAATAATGATAATTATAATAATAATAATAATAATAAGGAAAAAATAATGACAATAATAATAATAAAAATAAAAATAATGGCAGTTACAATAATAATAATAATATCAAAGATGAAGATTATAATGTAATAAAATAATAATTTTGCTAACCATGACATGTGTTAATATGATAATCCTATTATTTTGTTGGATTCACAAAATAGCACTAACCAACACTACTCACAACTTACTAATTCATGTTTAATCACATTTTTGTGTGGATAGCAAAACTAACTCATGGTCAGTGTTATTTTTGGTAATTCAAACATAAGTCTCTTCTTACTTCTTAATCTCATGCCTATCTCGGTCGACTCCTACCTCTTCTCATATTTTCGACGCGGCATAAAACTGCTATGCACCGATGCATCAAAAGACTTCCTCGAGACATGCCCATACCAACTCAAACGATGTTGAATAAGTTTCTCTTCAATAGGTGCAACGCCGACCTTGTCAAGTATATCATCGTTTCTAATGCGACTCCTTATTGCATGTCCACATATCCACCGTAGCATATGCATCTATGTCATGCTCATCTTTTGTATGTGCTGTCTTTAGTAATCCAACATTCTGCTTCATACAACATTGTAGGTTTGATCGTCGTCTCGTTCTTATTATATGACTAACATCTTCATCAATAGCGTCATCACTTTGTAACATCCTCTCAAATATCGAAGTATTTCTTCTGGACACTACTTGTCCACATAAATTGGCATCTCCATCTATTGATCGAACACCGTTGATCTTACATTTCATAACTCGGTCTTAGTCCTACTATATCTAAAATCTTTCGATTCTAAAGTCTTTATCCACAACTCTAATTTTCTATCAAAATCTACATTACTTTCATCAATTAAAATCTATAATCCGCAAAGAGGATGCACTAAGAGATATATGTTTATATGTCTTTCATGATCTCATTGATCATTAAGACAAAATGTAAAACTCTTGATGTAATTCTATGTTAATAAAAAATCATCAATTTCTCTGTCATATGTTCACACTAATTACAATGTTATCATAAATATTATTATTGTATATTATTATTGATTAATTGATTTTAATAATACTTGTAATTGATTCAGGTGAAAACTACTACTCATGACTCATGAGTAAATGGTTCTGCATATTCGATCAAAAAAAAAAAAATGGTTCTGCATAGCTTCGTTCTTTGCACGTTCCAAAGCGACTTGAAAATTACGACTAAACATATATACTATTAATAGTCTATTATACTGCATACTGCACTGTCGTACCGGGAGAAATATCTTTTGTTTACGTGTGGACCATACCGTACAAACTATTATCGATCGGAAACACTACACATAATCCCTATGCGGCTATGCATCTTTCCTGTCGGTGTCGGGATATTGCTACGAAAGATGTGTTACTGCCTACCTAAAGATCCCACTTGTGGGCCCAAAATGCAGAGAAATACGGCGATACAAATATAGTCGCCACAAAAAATCCGACGCGATCGTAACGAAGATGCCTACGAAAGAGGTGAAATGGTAGAATTAGAAGCGTCTTTATACAAGATAACCTCATTCCTCATGAAAAGGCTACTCTACTACTGTTCTTGCTTTTTCGTGCGGTGAGCCTTTTCTTCGCTCTCTCTCGCTCTCTCTCTATCTTTGTACCCTTCAAAATAGTTTGACTCGACTGGAGAATCTTCCGTTGATCTCTCACGTGAAGTTCTTCTAGGTATGTCAAAATTGATATGAGAGTGTTTAATTACTCTGCAATTGCTCGTAAATCGGTTGTTCTTTTTCTGAATTATGCTGTGTGGTTAGGGGAAGTAGTCAAATTTGTGGGTTTTGGGGGGATATCGGAAATTGTTACTATTTTTTTAGAAGTCTTATCGATCCTAAAAGTTTGTTCCTTTCCTTTCAGTCCTTAGGTTTCCTGATCTGTGTTTTTGGTATCAATTAAGAACATCAGTATTTACTATTTAGTAATTTTCAATTACTTAAATTTTTTTTGAGGAAACAATTACTTAATTTTATTAGTTGTTCGTTGAAGTTTGAATCCTCTCTCAATCTCACTCTTGAATTGGGATTGTCCCTGAATTTATGATTAACAAAGCAACTACTTGAGTAGAGAACAATATCCTTCTTTCCTAATATCTGGCAATGTTTATTGATAGGTTTATTGGGGGGGTTTATTTCTTATTGACGAGTATCTATTAACTTGTCTTTACCTCTTATCTGAGTGACTGAGTCCACCCATTAAGCTATCAAAAATGAAAAATCCATTTAATTTGACAATATCATTTTTTACTTCTAAATTAGGATAAGTTGATTGACAGAGAAATGTTTACCTACCACAAACAAAGTTCTTTCTGTTTACTTTTTTCTCACCTACAATGACACAGGTATTGAAATGCCATCATTGTATATAATGAATAATTGTTCTTGATTTTCAGCTCGAGTTATGCTCATTTGTAGAGGGATTAGAATCAAAGGAGATAATTCCCACAGATAAGCACCTCGAAGAGAAAAAATAAATAGAGTTGGGCATATAAAATCACCATGCAAACTTCGAAAGAATACCTCCACTCCAATAAAAACTATTATAACTACCCATCTGTACCTGTCAGCAGACCAGAATCCAATTACACACAGCAAACCAGTTACCAGTCTCCACAATACATGTCTTCCTCTGACGAGGGATCCTATTCACAAAATCATAACTCTAGTGTCCACTCGCAGCCCTATTGCACTCTTGAGTCCTCTATGACAACAAACCTTCATTCACACAACTCACCATCAGGCTACAGTTTCTCTCCCCAAGGTGGCAGCCCATTATCTGATAACACCAATATATCCAACGGGTCCCCGAATAGCATCTCATGCATAACCATTACAGAGGACCCAAACCCTAGCCAGGATGAACTACAACAGAAGCTGCACGAACTGGCTAGTATCATGCTTGGACCTGACTCTGATGCACCAGAGGACTACCAAAAGGCCCAAACGGGTACTACCGATCCTTTTAAATGGATGCAGTTAATGGGTATTCCTCGTGGCGACCTTAAACAGCTATTGATACACTGTGCAAAAGCGGTAGAGGAAAATGATTTATTTTCAATAGAATGGATGGTACCAGAGCTCCGTCAGATGGTTTCCATATCTGGCACACCGATGCAACGGCTGGGTGCTTATCTTCTAGAAGGTCTTGTTGCTAGGCTGGAATTATCAGGGAGCTCCATATACAAGGCCCTGAAATGCAAAGAACCAACCGGCTCAGATCTGATGTCATACATGCATGCACTGTATGAGGCATGCCCTTATTTCAAATTTGGGTACTTGTCTGCAAATGGTGCGATTGCAGAGGCGGTGAAAGGGGCGGATTCAGTTCACATAATTGATTTTCAGATTGCACAGGGCACCCAGTGGATAACACTAATTCAGGCCTTAGCAGCCCGGCCTGGTGGCCCCCCAAGAATCCGCATAACTGGTATAGATGATGCACAATCTGCATATGCACGTGGTTGTGGGTTGAATTTGGTAGGTAGGAGGCTTGCCCATGTGGCCGCTACATGCAGTGTACCTTTTGAATTTCACCCCCTAGACATGGTTGGTAATGAAATCAGAAGAGAGCATCTTGATATTCGGCATGGGGATGCGCTGGCAGTTAATTTTGCTTTTCAACTGCATCACATGTCTGACGAGAGTGTGAATACAGAGAATCACCGTGACCGGTTAATTAGGTTAGTTAAGAGCTTAAATCCCACGGTTGTGGCCCTAGTTGAGCAGGAATCTAACACAAATACTTCACCATTTTTTCAACGGTTTTGTGAAACCCTAGACTATTATACAGCAACATTTGAGTCCATTGATATGGTCATGCAGAGGGATGATAAGAAGAGAATAAGTGTGGAACAGCATTGTCTGGCAAGGGATATAGTTAATATCATTGCCTGTGAGGGGGCAGAGAGAGTGGAGAGGCATGAGCTGTTTGGAAAATGGAGAGCACGGTTTTCAATGGCAGGGTTTAGGCCATGTCTGCTGAGCCCGTTGGTAAATGCAACCATTAAGACGCTTTTGGGAAGTTATTCACCAAATTACTGGCTTAAGGAGATAGATGGTGTGCTTTTTCTCGGGTGGAAACATCGACCATTGGTTGTTTCTTGTGCATGGAGATGAAGGCGGAATGCATGAGCTAACATCATCAGTTCTGAGGTGTATGATTTTAGAGTTTATGTAGTTACTTGAAGTACTATGCTGTGCCATAAGTAAGCTTAGGTGTTGTTCAGGTTGGTTGTAGTCTAATTTCACTTCTGTTTTAATGTAGATTGGTGGAGTCAAGAAACATGACAAAGTATGTTCTACGTTTTGTATGGTTTTGTATTATAGTTGTCCTGTGCTTTGCTAATGTGCTTGAACTTCTTGTTACCTGTGTGCAGTTTGTTGTAATTTCATCCTGTTTTTTAAGTATCTGTAGAAATAATTTGGCAAAACGAACACTAAGAAAGGTATATACTCGACGTGCTGTGAAATGAAAATTTTGGAATTTCTGTTGACTTTTGTGATTTATAAATCCCTTTATCTGGAGCATGTATTATATGGATTTAGTAGCTGCCCTAGTTTCTTTACAGAGAAATATTAAGATCTTGCTTCGGATTGAAAATGTGCGTTGTATGTCTGGGGCCATCCAGTGAGTTACCGGATGTTTGGTGCTGTACCAAATTTTGAATGACTCAAACCTTTGGTTGATTATAGGTAATTCTGTTCCTCCAGTGTATGTCAGTTTTGCGTGCATCAGCCAATATTTTAGGGAATGGCCGGTACCAGTTCTTGCTTGCATGGCTGTCTCATTAAAGTATCTGTTTTAGTTAAGAAACAAGGGAAGAGAACACAATTACTGAAAGTCACATAGAAAAGATAAAAGAAATGCCTCTTTTATTTATCTACTCGATTCAGAACTTATTGGTGAAAACTGTTAGTTGCTAAAATGAGCGAGTCAAGAAGTCGGAGCATTTATTTCTTTTTACAAAGTTTGTTTTCGAGGGTACACGCATTTGTGCTGATTTCACAGCCATCGTTTTCAATTTTTCATGGGGAAGTCTCTCTCTTCCTGGACCTAGCAAGTTCATCCACCATGTGTAGCTTGTAGTATTTAGCATTTCTTGTTTTGAGTGGGTGCTACAAGCCTACATGATAGCACCTACAACAGATGTTATATTTCATGCTTTTTTTATCATGTTAATGATCAAATTGGGAGCTAATGATGAATAATGATAGCTTCAACTTCATGCTTTTGTGAGGTATTATTGCACCGTGGAATGGAACGCTGCTCGCATGTCAATAATTCATGGTCCATACCGCTTGATGATTTCCTTCAAGCCTTTTCCACGATCACCACTTGGTACAAACAACTTGCTATGCTTCCATTCACGGCTAAATACAAAGCCTGATTACATTTTGATAAAAGTTATTCTTTCTTCATTTCTAGTATTTACATCTCATAGAACAAACAATAATTATAGAAAATACGGAAGAGCATAATCAAGAGGAAAATGGGAGGGGGAGAGTGATATTTAAATAAATGACTGTACAAGAAATGTGCAATTACAGGTCATCTATCCAGAATTGGTAAACATCTCCAAATCACCTCAATCCCTATCCATATTTTACTGGACAATTCCCAATTACCAACCCTCAAGTCCAGAAAATTACAAATCACTCAACAGCGTTCTCAAAAATTAAAGCTAAAATTTGTCATCCATTAATAAATTACAATTTAGTTAGAAACAAAAATCATGGACCCAAAACTAAATTACCCGTACTGGTGTAACACAAGTTTGATGAGTGGTTAATCAGAGTTGTCTTAAAGCTGAAACTGCCATCCTCCTCCCGATTTTGTACTGGTGGTAGTCCACTATGCACCGCTGATACAGCTGGTATAACCATATTACCATAACCAGAAGCACTTGCCAGATGCATATGTGGATAATGTCCATTATTTCCTTGATTTGGGTTTATGCCAACACCGAGATCCAGGCTAATTGCATTGCTACTGCCATCTGGTTGGGGGTAAGGTCGGGAGACAGGAATACTATCACATGGCCTGAACATATTGTTGACAGCACTTGGGGAGGGTTTAATGGGAGCAGCCGCAGATGTGTCATATGGACCAGATCCAGATCCGGTCCGCGCAGTGGGTACATCATGGTTATGCTTACCCTCATATGTGGTGATAACAGATTTTGGGTCGTGAGAAGCTCTCTCAACATGCTTTCGTACAGAGCAGCCCATGTTTGTGCATTTGTAATAGCTCCTGTGTGAAGAAAAAAGAGAGTTAAGAAAAGAAGTAATTTAATAAATAGATGGAGAACTTGAAGAAGTCTCAATTATGGTGCATTTTAAGAGTGTCACTGACGACCAAAACAAATATATAACAAAAGAAGAAGCTACTTCCTTTAGTTTTGGCGTAGATCAAGTGCAGTAGCACATAACATCAACATGATAAATTTATCAGATTTGCAATTGAGACTTCAATAATTTGTAGCATAGTAGATGAATTGTAAAATGTATCGTGTATCGTTGTATTTTGTATCATATCATGTATCGTGTATGGTATCAAATCGTTTAAGATACACTAAGTCATTTTAGAAATCAAGTAATATAATTAGTTACGATCAAATTTCATTAAAAGAATGTTTCAAATTTTGTAGTGATAAGCAAATAACAGTGCAGCTCTGAACAAAGGCTAAGAACAAAACCATGATAGTCTTAACTCAGCCAAAGTGCATCCTGATTATTACAAACTACTAATTATCATTGTAACTAACAACCCATTTTTTTTTTATTTTAACCGAAAAGGATGCAGTTGTCATCTTAACTGAAGGATGGGTCTTATTAACAACTATTATGCAAGAATTTCAGATTTTAAGCAGGAGGTTGTTCGCATACATGCAATGTCCAAAAGAACCCAAAACAGAAAAGAAAACAAGTCAAATCTGCATTCTTCTTCCGGAAGAAGAGATCTCTCACCTCGGGTTTGGGTTTCCTTTGACAACCTTTTGTCCATACTTGCGCCACCGATAGCCATCATCTAATATGTCTACCTCACTTACAGTCTGAACCACCACCCGCGGCTCACGGTTAGGTTTATTGAAAGCTGATGCATCAAGTGCTGCTGCTTCCATTTTCCTGCAAAATAATTGCCCTTAAGCATTACATTTAACTATCACTAAATAATAAGATGTTGAAAAAAAGAAAAAAGAAGAAGATTGGATCAAAGGACCTGCGCTTGGACTCTGGATCCTCATCATCCGCCATGTCATCACCAGCGTTGCATTGGCCGACTGCCACACCATCATCTTCACTCGCTGAGACTGGTGGCATGTCACTGGCACCATCTGCATTTATTTGGTTAGGCAGAGGGTTCAGGTTACCCTGCACCTTATCTACAAAACAAACCATTACAAAAAGTTTGTATACTGAAATAATACGACTTCGAAATGCTGAAGCACATAAAAATAAAACTGTGTATTGATATACACCCTTAACAAAGTAAATGCATCAGAAATACTCTGCAAAGTGATAATCATCTCTAGATATCCAATAAAATTGGACAGTATAACAAACACCTTACGTTTATTTCCTTGATCACCCAAATACCCAGAGTACTTGGTCCGGGTCTACCCTCATTCATGTCAAAGTACAGAAATATAGCCCCAGAAATACTATACATACAAATAACACAGATCTATATAGCAGAGTTGATAGGTATGATGCAGAGGAAGAGAGTGTGAGCAGAGAGAGACATTTTGTTTTGATGCTTAAGGCACGTAATAGTTAGGTTGTAATAGACAAGTTCTGTTTTGATGATAATATAACCTTGGCAGCCACAGCCAAGTAATAGTTTGTGGTGTTTACATTTTCCAGAGAGAGAGAGAGAGGAGAGTGTAGAGGTGGGAGAGAAGACCTTCTACAAAACCATCATACTTATCATCTCCAGTGTTAGGTAAAACGGCTCCGCCAAGGCCTAATCTACGGTTAGGCAATGATTTGGGATGATTATGCTGACCCTTGTACACCACCTCTTTTATTTGACCATCCATAGACCTCTCCAATTGTTTTTTCACCTCACAGTTAGGGTGCGTGCATTTATAATAGCTCCGAGGATTTTCACATCCTTTTACGAGCTTTTGGCCATACTTGCGCCAATTGTACCCATCTTCAATTGACTTATCCGTATTAGTCAAATTACCTGTTGCAATTTCAAAAAGTAAATTAATTTCTTTTGTTGATGTTAGTGGAAATACAATTGTTCTGATGAAACTTCACTGAAGTTCTTTCTTCTTTAAATTCAATTTTGGCAAAGAAACCTATACCTTTCCTTGTCAAATTGCAAATGAAATCATACATCTTATTTTTTAAGTGGCAGAACAACCCTGCCTTATTTTATTTTATTTTTTTCATTTTCTTTCACATGCCAAGTGTCTCCATCATAATCAATAACTACGAGTTGGTTGTGCCACTGCTATGACTAATCAGATGAAAAAACAACTCAACATGCTAACAGCTTTGCACCTGATGCATTAAGATCTGACCCACTGATCTGCTCATCACAAGCAGGTTCCTGAGGCTCGTTTTCAGTTAATGGGCTCGGCTCATTAAGTTGTGGTTCATTGGTTGATCTGTCATCTGGTCTGGACCTATTAGGAGGCAATGGCGTTTGGTTCAGTGTGCTAGCCTGAGTTTGACTCTGAATTTGAGCTCGACTCTGGAATTGAAAGAATTGTGCTGACTCATTATGTTGGTATTCATGCTTTAGTGAAGCCTACAAAAGGGGGAAAATTTCAATGCATAAGCAGTAACCACTTATTTACCATTATAACTTTTCCTGTTCATTTTTGTGTAACATAAACCACAAAAATATATCCCCTCAAACCAAATAAAAGAATCACTCCACAAGCTTTTATCTACAATGAAACCTTTTCTCCCCTGAAACCAACAACATGACAGGAATATCATACTGACCATTTCAAATATATAATTAGTTTCAATTTCTACATATGAACGCTTTTGAATTTTGATTTGTTGCACACAATCAAAATCTTGACCCAAAGAAAAGGTGTTGAAAACTGTGATGCCAGCTGGGTACAGATACCGAGTTAAACTTATCCCCAAATATAGAAGATACAGTCAGCAGGTAGACATACCATTGATTGCATCGACGTATTGGGGAGGGGCTTGAACTCAAACTCACTAGAGCCTTTATCTCCATTTAATTTGTCTACACAGTTGTCCCTTGGTGAAGCTAAGTTTCCTGAAGTCATGATTCTGCCCATCATAGATGACATGTTTAATGTACCAGTGGTTGGAGATGGTTCAGCCTACATGGACAGAACTAAAATTTAAGAAGAACCTTACTAATGCATCCAAGGTCACACATCAATTGCTTTGTTTGCATAAATGTCCAAGATTCTGGAGAAGCCGCGAGAAGTGAAATACATTCTTCTATCAATCTGCTCCCATATTTCCCAAAATTTCCCTTTTTCTCTCTTGAGTAACCAAGGAAACAACAAAAAACATGATTTTCCACGACAAAATACTAGATGAATAATTTTCTTGCATCAAATTTAAGTTTAAATAGTGCAAATGCTGTTACGGATCAAAACAAAAGGTCCAAGTCTGAGGAAGCATTGATGCCAGAAAAGAAAGAAAAGGAATATTCTATATCCAACTATCTTAAGTCAATACCCAGCCTAGTGTCCTTTTTTTCATTTCATATAATTTGATCACGTTAATTACATGTACACCAGAATAAAGTGAACCAAAGAGAATAAGCATAAAGTTCATAATGATAATTGATATCGAGTTTCCGTGCATTTCCAAATTCTTTTGAACTCTATAAAAAATAGGATATATTTTTTTATGCCTCTGCGAAGATTTAATTTTATTGTATTTTTTTATTAATTAGCTCAGTAACTCAGCTGCTGTTATGGATCTAATAAAATTCTACTGTCATGGATAAAAAGTAGGTTGAGCTTAGATCGGTTTAAGTAGCACTAAGTGTAACTCTTTGAACATAAGGTCCTGCAGAAAAGATAAATGCAATACAATATAATATATATTTCTAACTTATAATTAGCTAAGGAACTTAATTCCAATTCAACAGGCCTTAGTTAATGCTAGACTATACTGGAAAAAAAAATGATAAATTCTAGTTTCTTCCCTTGATGGGGAGCTGTACAGTAATGGAGTGTACTTTGGGAGCAAAACTTGTCAAGCTCAACACTTTGTACTTCAGAAGCAAGCACCTCTGTCATTTCTAGATAAATTGCAATCGAAATACCAAAAAGAAAAGCAAAAACCATCATATTAGTGAGAAGAACTGGAGATTCGAGCAGCGTCGAAGGAGAGAATCCAGGTGGGATCGTGAGGCAAGGCTCTCTTGTAATGGGGAGTCTCGCTGGAGACATCGTCTTGTACCTGGCGCCACTCGCCGCCACAGCCGCCGACACCGCCGGAACCCTACGATCCGGCACGGACTTCTCCGGCGAACCATGGTTACTCGATTCAGACATTTGAAGCACGGAGAAATCTGAAAATTGGCAGATATTTCTTTCTCCTCCTTTTATCTCTTTTTTATCCTCTTTGATAAATTTCACTGATTGGATTTGAGTTGGGCGGGATCGGGCCGGGTTTCGGGTCATGCTGCATCACAACTTTCAAGTCTTGAATCGAGTCAGGCGAGATTGGTTCAGGTTCGAATCAGATTGCATCGAAAACTTTCGAGTATTATTTTGATTTTTAAGTTCAATAGGACAAGATTGGATCGCATATTGAATTGTGTTATTTAATCTTGACTTTCTATGATGTTAATTTATAGTAAATTAGATTATGATATAGACAAAATATGATAGATCGAATTACAAGTTATATCAGATCGGGTCCAGCTCAGGTCCTCATGTGTCGCTCCATCTTGAATTTCGAGTCGTCTCAAGTCGAATCAGAACGGGCTTGAATCCTCATGTGTTGCGTCATCTCGAATTACTGATCTCGAGTCGAGTTCTTCCACCTCTATTTACAGCGCGTTGTCAGAAACTGCTAACTTTGAGACTTGAGAGGAGCAACGTGCCGCTGAATTTTCTGTGTTTTCTACAGTAAAACCATCGCTCTGCAAGTTGATGGGCAATTGTGAGAATGCAACACGAATTGGATTACTACGAAAAATGAGATCAAGAGAATTCAGATCTTCAATACTACTATAATTAGTTCATGTGAATCTGGTTCGTTCATTAAATATTGAAATTCGTGTATATGAATATCATTAAACAATGAATGATCTGATTCCGTGAAATTTTTGTAATACTATAGAAGATTCAAACCCCAGAGAGGGGAGGATTAACTATTTGTGAAGCGTTTTGATTGTTTTGCCCCTAGGGGTCTAGCGGCTGGAGCTATGTTCAGAGTAACACAGAACTGGCAAGGTAGCATGGGGAAGTTATTCTTCTACCGCGCAGCATCGACGGACGGTTTAAATTTTCTGTGTTGTAAGATACGGACGATCCAAATTTGATTCAGGTGGTCTGATATTATAAAGTTTAACTTGCACGAATCTCGATACAAATCAAATGTTGAAATTTACTGCGCAGCACGCACAGTGTCGGTGTTGCGCAGTAGAAGATCTCGTTCCGTAGCATGGATAGTGGGGGTCGTTATCCTGGAATCGATTGGGAGTTACGGAACTAGGATCTCCTTTTTCCATAATGGTGATCATTTCTATATGGCAAGTCGTCTAACTCGATTCATGAAACATACTGGTAGGAGCGAACAGACTCACTAAAAAATAAAAATGCAGTATGGGGTAGATCCGCAGCCCTACAGACTGAACTTTGGTTCGCATGCGCTGTGGATCATCCGATTTAGTCAAAATTCGTACATATTCATCGAAGTTCGTACTTTTGAATCAGGGTGTGCGAACATTGATGCAATCCAACTGCTCAGAAGTCCTACGAACTTAAATTTGAGTTCAAAGGGTTGCAGATCTCCCTGCTTCCCTAAAAATGTTCGCAAAATTCGAGTGAATTAATAAGAAAATTTTCCAAACCGATTTCAAATGAATCACGAGTCATGAAATTTTTATGCATTTCTAATTTATAAGTCTCACTAAATCTAAGTTGTCAATTAGTTATTTGAGAACACTAATTATTTTATGGAAAATGTTCTGCCGATCCACTTATTGATCCCATTATCGATACGTGTTGGATTAAACTCATCTTTTGTTTGACATTTGCAAAACAAATTAGAACTAACCTTGTACAATTGAGTTTTGATGAGTTGCAAATTTATACAGGTACATGCTCATGATGCAAATGCTCAAACATGCATGTATAAGTCAAGACATACTTAAAGACATCAAGAACAAGCCATTTGGACATTTTCAAAGCCATGTCTATCATAACGCATGCTCAATCCGTCACAACGGGTTAAAGAGGAGAAGTGTTGAAGAACATAGGATTTTTCAGAGTCATGCGTTACTGTAACGCATCACTAATCTGTCACAACGGGTTCCTGCTCAAGAGGACCCAGAAGTCAGTGAATCAAGCAGAGAATGACAAATCTGGAAAGTTGCCAACCTGTTATAACGGATTCTTGCAACACGTTGTAATGGGTTAGCACCTTTTCAGAAATACCCTTGCCTGCATCTCTTGATTGACTTTTTGGTCTAATTCATCAGAAATCTGTTGTGACGAGTGAGGATCCGTCATGACAGGTTAGAACCTATTGTGACGGATGTGCCATGCATTACTATAACGCAATTCTTTACCAAATCCTTCCTCAACACTATCTTGAGATTGTTTCTCCTAGGAACCCGTTGTAACGTGATGAGTGTGTATATATATATAAAATCTAGAGTTATTCTTGCCGAATTAATTAAACTTTGTAGATTTTATTTAGAATTTCTTTTATTTTCACCAAGAGTTCAAGTTACTACTATTGGAATTGTTTAAAATGAAGAAAGAAAGAGATTGAAACGATCAGAGCATTACTTAAGCCAATTTTCAAGAATTTGCAGATCGATTGCAGGTTGCAAGGCTAGTCTTGCGGGGTGCAATGGCCAAATCTCCAAGAGAGAAACACATAAATAGCCAAAAACTTGCATTTCCAACAATTCTTAGAGCAATTGTGGGTCGCAGTGCCTATCTTGTAGGCCACAACCTACAGGCGCAAGAGAGGAGCATTTGACTTAGCCTCTGCAGCAAGCTCAACACAAGGAAGAATCGTCCTTGGGGCGAGCAAGATCTCTGTGTCGGCCCGCAAGAATAGAATATTGCACTCAGGACTTGGCCATTTCGCTGCCCCTTCTCCCTAGCGTGCCTGCGGGTCGCAACTCGACTCTTGTGGAGCGCAAGGTCGGGAAGAAGCCCAGTGCAACCCCCTTTTCTTTCTTAGCTAATTATGTACTCACTTCTCTCTCTCTCTATGCCGGTCGTGCGCGTCGTAAGGGCAACAACCCCTTGTGCACTATGTGAAGCTTTAAGTACTTAGCCGATTTGCAAGGAATTTCTGCACAGTTTTGTATTGCGGGCTGCAAGGAATAAATGGCAGGGCGCAAGGTCGCTGCAGTGAGCAGTTCAAAACTAGAACTTAGCCGAATTTTCTCTTGAAAACTGGCAACCTTTGGGAAACTCGAATTTTTGAATTAAGAATTGAGTTAAAATCTTTTCTATTTCTTGAGAGAGATCTGAAGAGAGAAAAAATCTTTTACTATCATGAGAGAAATTGAAGACTTGAGAAGAAAATTGTTCTTGTTTTGAATTCAGGCATGCTTCATTTTACAATTGTTTTGAATTGGGAGAGAGATCTGAAGAGAGAAAAAAATCTTGAGAGAAATTGAAGACTTGAGAAGAAGGATTCAAGACAAGAAATTTGACGAGATTCTCGATTTATCTTTTCTATTTCTTTCCTATGCTTCGTATTACTAGTTGTATTTGTTTTCTCTCTTTTACTATCATGGTTGGCTATCTTTGGCAAGGCTTATGGTTGTAACTCAAAACTCTTTATTTATCTTACTCGGATATGTTTTACTTGGTTTATCTTGTGATGAATTGTTTCTATTAAATTTCATATTTTCGTAATTGAATTTGTGAAAATCTAAGGGTTTTGATTCTTTAGTTGACAAAATAGAAATAAGAACCCGAACTTTAGGAACAATACGAGTTCAAGTCAATTCAAAAGGTTAGGCAAAAACTTAGGGGTTTAATAAGTTTAGGTCGTAAGTTTGCATCAAGTATCGAGGATAGAAATGTGAATTTAAGATTTAATTGATTGTACATGTTTAAATAATATGAATTGTTAAAAGTCAATTTCCGAAAGGAGAAGACACAAGAAATAATTCGGATATGATATTAAAATCAAGAAATTGGATTTAATATCTAAATTTGATATACTACCCTCACACAAAAATAATATTGTTCGTCATCTGAGTAGATAAATGAGAGAGCCGAGAATAGAAACCCGAAAGTCTTACATTTATCTTACGAATTAAATCTTGTATTAATTAAGCATAAAAAATCTTTTAATCATTAGTTGATAAATTTCGATCCAATTTTAAGAATTACTTAGACTAATAAACTATTAGAGAATCAGTAGATCGAATTGTCCTTATGAATTCGACAACCCAAGTACTATCCGACTAGATCGTGCGCTTGTGACTGAAGTAGGTATAATTTAGGGTATTTTATTAGCACTGATATTTAACATCATAACGCATTGGGGACTCGTTGTGACGGGTTGAAGACTTGTTATGACAGGTTGACTTTGCGTTATTGTAACATGAGTCTTTGTGAGGCTCTGTCTTGCTTGCCTCTCGTGTCATTATGCTTCTCTTGACTTGTACATGCTATTGGAGGCCTTTGCCATGATCAATTGTTCTTGTTTAAACATGCAACTCACCAAAACTCAATTGTGCAAGGTTAGTACTGATTTGTTTTGCAAATTGACGAATCAAAAAATAGTTTAAGTTAAAAAAACTCTCCCTTTGGATAATTTGCAAAATTGTATGCGAGTGCATATTATATTCATGCACTAGACTACTACATTTCTTCCCATTTTTGCAAAATTCGGTAAAATACTCATTTCAATTTTAATTCCCCCCCCCCCCCCTAAATGTAAGCATGTAGTAGATCAATTACAAGTCAAGGTATATTACTCCTACTCAAATAAAGATGATTTAGATTTGACAATTAAGCATAGGCATAAACATCATGCTTCCTCTTAATTAAATTTCCTATTTTAATCATTTTCAATTTAAATCTCAATTCAATATATTGGTTCATATCAAGAGGCTTTGTAAATATATACGCAATTTGGTTTTTGGTGTCAATATGCACAAGTTCTATGTTTCCTTTTTCAACATGATCCTTGAGAAATTGGTGCCTAACATCAATGTGATTAGTTCTTGCATGTCTATTTGGATTTTTAGACATCATGATGGTGCTAGTGTTGTCACATTTTATGGGCACTTGGGTATAATGCAAATCAAAGTCCTTAAGAGTTTGGAACATCCATAATATTTGAGTGCAATAACTATCCACAGCTATGTATCCCGCTTCGACCGTAGAAAGTGCAACCGATGTTTGTTGTTTGCTAGACCAAGATACCAATAATTCATCGAAGTATTGGCATATTCCACTAGTACCTTTTCTATCTACACGATCGTCAACAAAGTCGTCATTGATATACCCAATAAGGTCTAGCTTGGTGGTTCGTCCATACCAAATATTCAAGTTAATTGTACCTTTAATATAGCGCAAAATCCTCTTAATGACACTCATGTGATATTGTTTAAGACAAGCTTGATACATTGCACATAGACATACGACAAATATTATATCCGATCGACTTGCGGTAAGATATAAAAGACTTTCAATAATGACTCTATATTGTGAGATGTGAACTTACCACTTTCATCAACCCAAGATGGACTGTTTGTAGCTATGGGTGTTTTCATCGCTTTTGGTATCCTAAACTCCAAAAATTTTGAACAATTCCTTGACATATTAATTGGATTGATTTTATAAAGACCCATTGATCATTTTATTTGATTTGGAGTCAAAGAAATAAGTTTAGCTCTCTCATCATGGACATCTCGAATTACATATTCGTAATCTTACAGAAATTTTTGACAAGCAAAATATTAGTAGATCCAAAAATAATGTCATAATTTAGATTCGGAGATTTTGCATATTTTCCGTTTAGTGTATGCAAAATTATTTACTAGCAAAACATCACTTTGAATCATATTAAAGGATCTTATATAGCACAATCGTAGTAGATATAACAATATTGGTATTTCTGTTCTTTGTTTATTTTACTCAATTATTAATATTTCGTAAGATACAACATTTTGTTTGTAATACTATACAATATCATTTGTATATCACTTGGAGATCAATCATTGAAACTAAATGATAATGTCATTTTATGTAACTGTACAAAACTTCAATAACGAAGATGCACGAATGAAGAATTAATGCAATAAATTGAGTATCCGCGTGCCCTAAAAAATAGAGGGTTTTTTTTTTGAAATTTTTACTATATTTTAGAGGGTTTTTTATAAAAGTGAAAAATCATTCATATTTGATGGTCTAAAAATAACTGAATCAACTAATATTTTATCTCTTTAAAAATAGTAATAAGTTAAAAAAAAATATAAATTTTGATCTCCAAGAATATTTTAATATAAAAGTCACGTACAATCATTTGGATTGATCATTTAGACTTTAAATTTAAGATACAAAAACAAATTATCGCGTGAGTGGTTTGAAGCGCCACAACCACACTCATAATAATAATCGTTGAGGGATCAAATGCCTCCATTTTTGTGTGCCTCTATTTTGCCTCAAAATTCTTACCATCCATCAAGAAACAATTAATAACCTACATTTGAAGGCCAAAAAAATATTTTTGATGAATGATGTGGATTTTGAGGCAAAATAGAGGCACACAATAAGTGGAGCATTTGATCTCGATTTTTTTATTATTAGAAATTAAGTAAATTATTTTTAAACAGAAAAAGTATTTGAAAAGTTCAAAAAAAATAAAAAATGACGGTGTTGTGAACACCGTAAAAAAAGGCAAAATAGATGGTATTCGCAATACCGTCCATTTGATTTGGATTGAGTATGAATTATTTTTATAACCAACCAAAAAAATAAAAAATAACATCTATGATCTTGAAGTCAATTCTTTGACGATAATGATCTTATTTTATTTTAATAATTTACGTTCAGACGTGTTATTTAGACCCATGCGCATTCGGAGGGCACTTAAAAATTCAAAATGAACAAAAATAAAATTTAAGTGCCTCTGAACGCGTGCGTCTAGATGCTAACATGAACGTTAGAGTCATTATTGTTAAAGATTTGAACTCATGGTTATAGATGTTATTCTTTATTTTTTTCAAGTGAGTTATAAAAATAATTGAACCTTTTGTAGTGAATATTTATTATTAAAAATATTAATATTTTAATTCATGAGTTGAGTTGCGTTTAGGTAAGTTTTTGTAACAACTTCAGTTGTGCTCGTCGGGATCGTCATTAAGTTTTTTATCGTCGCAAGTCATCGAGCTGTAGATATCCGAGTCTACTTCCATCGAGTCGAGTCTGATTTGCGATCAGAGAAACAAGCGATTCAAAATTGAATCTGACGCAAACTAATGATAAAAATTACTAATTAAGACATAAGTTGAAGATGAAGCCAAAATTGAGATGCGCATTCCTCCGACCGCAAATCAGACTCGACGCGATGGAAGTAACTCGAATATCTACAACTCGATGGCTTGTGACGATAAAAATACTAATTACGATCCCGACGAGCGTAGCCGAAGTTGCTACAAAAAATATTACATGTGATTAGCATTTTTTTATTTTGTAGCAATTTCGGCTACGCTCGTCGGGACTGTAATTAAATTGTTTTTAACGTTGTAAGACATAGAGTTGTAGATATCCGAGTCTACTTCCACCATGTTGAGTCTTATTTGCGGTTGGAGGAATGTGCATATCAAATTTTACACCATCTTCAACTTATGTCTTAATTAGTAATTTTTATCACGAGTTTGCGTCAAATTCAATTTTGAATCACTTGTTTCTCCAATCGCAAATCAGACTCGACGCGATGGAAGTAAGGCTGGGCAAATAACTCGCGACTCGTAACTCGCTCGGATAACAACTCGGATAAACTCGCTCAAAATCAACTCGAGCCAAATCCAGCTCGAATACTATTCGAGTTGAATTCGAGTCAGGTATCACTCGCTCAGTTACTCGAATACTCGGCTCGTATATGAGCCTTCCGAATTTAGTTAGCATATTGTCCAGTTTAAGCTATTTGGGCCTTCCTATTTAGTTGCTATTTTAGCTTAAGCTTATTATGAGTTGCTAATTGAGTTGATATTTGAGTTGCTGATTTGAGCTCAGTTGAGCTATTTTGAGTTATTTAAACTATAAAATAAACATGTTAACTGAGCTGAATGTGAGTTGCGAGTTGGCTCGAGTAAAATCTGAGTTGAGTACGAGTTGACATTTGAACTCGACTATGACTTTGTTACTCGAGTCAACTTAGCTCGAATAAGTAATAACTATCGAGTTAAGTTCGAGTTGGGTTCGGCTCGCTCGAACTCGACTCGATGAACAACTTTAGATGGAAGTAGACTCATATATATACATCTAGATGGCCGATGTTAACTAATTACAATCCCGACGAGCGTGGTCGAAGTTGCTACAAAAAATTACCTAAAAAATGTTAATCATACTTAATATTTTTTGTAGCAACTTTGGCCACGCTCGTTGGGACTATAATTAGTTTTTTAACGTTGCAAACCATTGAGCTGTAGATATTCGAGTCTACTTCCATTGCATCGAGTCTGATTTGCGATCGAAGAAATGCGCATCTCAAATTTTACTCCATTTTCAACTTATGTCTTAATTAGTAAAATCTTATCATGAGTTTGCGTCAGAATCAATTTTGAATTGTTCGTTTCTCCGATCGCAAATCAGACTAGACGCGATGGAAGTAGATTCGGATATCTACAGCTTGACGGATTGCGACGATAAAAAAACTAAATACGATCACGATAGCGCATCTGAAGTTGTTACAAAAATTATCTAAATATAACCCAACTCATATATTAAAATATTGATATTTTTAATAATAAAAAATTCTCTCAAAAGAATTCACACCGAGTTCGAAAAGAAAAGTCAAAATTTGAATTGGCGGTGTTGGCAAATAGTCCAACTCATATATTAAACTATTTTTGCAGCTTTTTAAGTAATCTTTCTGTCTTGATGCAATTAATTTAATTTTTATTATTAAAAAATTCGGCATTTGATCCATCGTCATAATTGTTATTGATTATGTTACCTTTTAACTACAATATATAGTATTGAGATCAGTCATTCCGGCTCGGGTCGGTCCACCTGTCAGGATCAATGGGTTGGCCGATCGACAAGTTAGACGAGTCGGGTATGGATAGATCAATTTTTTGGGCCGAACGCAACCTATCTAACGACCATGGATTGACGGACCGACGGGTTTGGCCCGAGTTTTAGGGGTCCGACCCATGTCGAGTTGGCTGGTCTGGCCGTTTTTTGGGATTTTTTTTAAATTTAAAGGGTTATTCTCGAGTTATACTTTGATTATTTTCGGGTTATATCTGGATTTTTTCAAGTTTGGACGGATTTTGCACTAGTTTTGCACACTTTTGAGCGAGTTTTGACAGGTTTGCACGAGCTTTGTATGAATTAATGGCAGATTAATGCGGGCTTTAAGATGAGTTATGACAGACTAGATGAGTCAAACCGAATCGTATCTTTTTTGAGGCGTTATTTACACTATTTTTTTCAATAATTACGACTCTATTTTTCGAAGCATCCGCATAAATTTGTCCTCGCATTAAATCGGTCCGAGCGGCTCAGATAAAGAGCGAAGAAAACAAATCCGTGTCCTTCCCGCTCAAATGGTGCGTACACGAGTGTGTGTTACGCTGTTGCTGCGTGTACCAATTTCAGATAGGACTGACAGGAGGGGCCTCGTCTAATGCGTGGCATCAAATAACATCACACGCGGGCCAACAAAAAGTTGGCGGAGAGAGAAAAGGAGACCTGTTCTCATTCCTTCTTCCTGCCTCAGGCATTGGCGCAGCGCAGTGCCTCCTTTATCTCCCTCCCCTCCGTTCACCTCCGCGCGAGCAACCGCCAGGAGGAAATGGAAACGGAAAGGGAAACGCAGAGCGAAGGGATAACCAAATCAGCGGCGACCTTGCCTCTGATCTCCTCCGAGGAGCTCCGGCGCCACAACACAGCCGCCTCTCTCTGGCTTTCCATCCATGGTCTCGTCTACGACGTCACCAAGTGGTTGCCTCTCCATCCCGGCGGCGACCTCCCTCTCCTCTCCCTTGCTGGTCTCGACGCCACCGATCCATTCCTCGCTTATCATCCCCCCTCGGCTCATTCGTTCCTTGGCCCTTACCTCATTGGCCGCCTCTCCGACCGCCACGTGTCCCCCGTATCCCGATCCTACCGAAACCTCATTGGCCGATTATCTTCTGAGGGTCTCTTCGACCGCAAGGGCCTCGTCTTCCCCCTCACCATCTTCCTCACCTTTATTCTCCTCATCACCTCCATCTCTCTAGTTCTGTTCATCGAGGATTCCTTCTTCCTGCATTTCGTTGCCGGAGCTATCATGGGCTTTGTCTGGATCCAATCCGGTTGGCTCGGCCATGACTCCGGTCATTACCAGGTCATTCCCAACCCTGGCCTCAACCGCATCGTGCAGATTCTCACCGGGAACTGTCTCACTGGCATCTCCATTGCGTGGTGGAAGCGCAACCACAATGCACATCACATTGCATGTAACAGCCTGGACCACGACCCTGATCTGCAACACATGCCCTTCTTCGCCGTCTCTTCTCGCCTCTTCTCCTCTATCAGGTCCTACTTCTACCAGAGGATAATGCAGTTCGATCCCCTTTCAAAATTCTTGATTAGCTATCAGCACTACACCTTCTACCCAGTGATGGGCTTTGCAAGAATCAACCTTTTCGCACAGTCGATCATCCTTCTGTTGTCGAAGAAGAACATACCAAACAGGAGCATGGAGATCTTGGGTGTCATGGCATTCTGGGTTTGGTACCCCCTCCTGGTCTCCTGCCTCCCCAACTGGCCTGAGAGGATTGTGTTTGTTGTCGCGAGCTTTAATGTAACTGGAATTCAGCATGTGCAGTTTTGCCTCAATCATTTCTCATCAGAGGTGTATTTAGGAGCACCAGGAGGTACTTCTTTAATAACATACCAGATTCTATTTACTTGTTGGTTTTGCATACTTATATCTCTGGTTTAGAAAATGGTGTTCTGCAATATTACGATGAAATAGATAATGTATCTAAAATCTTAGACAAGCTCCCTGCTCACTGCTCTGATGGAACACTGCTGTAAATGCTTTGTAAATCACTTTCAGTCATCCTTTGTCAGTTGACCAGTTACATTGTCCCTATACCTATTCTAATTTATATATGTTCGCTTGTAAAATTTGACTAAATGTGTGCCATTTCTCTTTTACAGGTAATGACTGGTTTGAGAAACAAACAATGGGCACACTCAACATCTCGTGCTCCCCATCCATGGACTGGTTCCATGGAGGCCTGCAATTCCAGGTGGAGCACCATTTATTTCCTAGACTGCCACGTTGCCACCTGAGAAAAGTCTCTCCTTTTGTCAAGGAACTTTGCAAGAAGCACAATTTGCCATACAACATTGCCTCCTTCTGGGAGGCCAATGTCAGAACTGTTAATGTCTTGCGCGTTGCAGCCATTGAGGCCCGCAAGGTAGGTAGCGGGAGGAACTTGGTATGGGAGGCAGTTAATACTCACGGTTGACATATTCAGGTGAAGTTTTTGACAAATAGAGTCAGGAGTTATTGGGATGTTGTAGCCTGACTTATTTCGGTTGGAGAATTTTTCGTGTTGGCAGTTATCTGATGGCCGGTGCAATGTGTGATTATTGTGCAACAATTTGTTATCATTATTTGAGTTACGCGCTAGATATTTTGTATTTTGATGGTAATTTGTAACTTGAACATCCATGATTTCAATCCATGTTGTCTCCAGTGCTTCATTTTGTCATTTTTTATAAGTATCACTATTCATTTTTTTTGGTTACTACTGACGTATTGATGGAGTGCTTTCTTGATAAAATTTTAGTAACAGTAGAAACACCAGTATGAACATGATCCTGAGCTGTTTTCTGAAGCCCATAACAGTTTATTCACGACCTTTTCCATGATCCCGAGTGAAGTTGGACATTGCTGGAAATGCAATGTATGAGTTGGCCAGTTTGAACATGCGTCACATCAGGTCTTAAGGTATGATCACTCCTGAATCTGATGCAACTTTACATTGTCAAGTTTGAAAAGGAATTCTGATTCTGGTTCAAATTTAACTGAAGTTCATGGCTGAAAAGAACATATGGACATTACTCTATCAGATAAGTCAACTCCTCAAGCAAATTACCTTACCTAGTATCTATCCTCCAGATATGGATCTAACTCGGTACCCAGCAAGCTAGGTACCAAACATCAACAAGGCAATAATAACAGTTGTCTAATCCTAACCCAGTCTAAATACTAGTATCATTTGTGCCGAGAAAAACATTTGAAAACAACCACCAAAATTCAGGAGGAAAAAAGGGACATTCTCAACAATATGTAAATTGCAAGATAAATCCTACAAAATTTCAAAGAACAAGTTGGATCATGAGACAATAATCTCAAGAACTGAAACTCCTATATAAAGAGACGTGTTCTGCTTGGGACCATTTCACTAATTAGATGGTGAAATATTTTCTGGAAGGAGAAGTATATGGTGGTAGAGATGTCGGTGTGTATTGTTCTTCGTCTTGTAGCAAATGCCAACCTCAGCCCTCTCATGTGAGATGCTGTGCTATGGTCTCTGAAAAACAACAATCTCTTTTATCCACTTCCACAAATATCCAACACCACTAGATCATCTGTATACTGGACCATAAAATTAAATGATATACTAAGGTGAATATGCTGGTAGAATATGCATATTGTTCTGATGCTCACGGCCTCTCTCCACCACTTGTTTTGCTCTGTAATATCTAATTGACTGTTGTGACATTGTCACTTGTTTTTTGAAATGCCTGGTTGGTGTACATATGTTACGGAGAAAGGAAGATACTCGGCCTTTGCTACTTTTTATCTTTTACTAAAATATTGCAGCATGGCTTTTTAAATTCAAGCCTGTCTTGTAGCAACTATCACATTTAAAAACCATGGTAAACCAAGATGTCCGCCTACAAAGCACACTGATTGAAGCTCATCTAGACTAGATTTCCAATTCCAAAAGGACCTTGTATTTTCTTCTCTAATTAATCTTTCTTTGAAAGATGTATTTTCTTCTCTTAATCAAAGATGCAATTATGATTACAGTATTACATGAAAAGGTAATGACATTTACATTGACAGCCACTGTCAATCTTTCAAAAAAGAAAAGGTAATGAACTTATTCCTGTGGCAGTGGCACAAATGATCGAGTCGGTATATAATTTTGAAGCAACATTAATACCTCTCTTTAGCAATTTCTGAGAATGTACATAGTTCTATTTCATATCCATGTTTTTTTTTGGGGGGGATTTCGGCATAAACAATATAAATCCAAAGTATGCCATATGTAACTTGTATACCACTGTCAGATAAACCGTATGTGCATACTAAAATATTTATATTTCTTTTCCTCAGAAGCTACTGACACTTCCATCTGATGATTGCACCATTAGAATCTGATGATAGCACCATTGAAATTGCAACATTAAATAATATAATAATATATAAAATTAAATATTGTAATAATAATATATGAACAGAATTACGG
Source organism: Eleocharis quinqueflora (assembly GCA_964058865.1). Lineage (NCBI taxonomy): Eukaryota > Viridiplantae > Streptophyta > Magnoliopsida > Poales > Cyperaceae > Eleocharis > Eleocharis quinqueflora. The sequence goes on from CAXKVX010001586.1 coordinate 44,283, forward strand.
TAGTACTGAAATTTGTTGTAATTTGGCTCCTTTACTGATCACAAGTTTACCGGCTGTAGGAAGTTGAAGCTGTTGAGAACACTTATCAAGAAAGACATTAGGCAAATGGGGGAAGATAAAGTTATGATGTCTGTCTAGATAGATTTATTTATTTTTTTTTTGACAAAAAGATGCATAGCAATAGCTTCATTAATTTGAAACATAAAATATTACAATCCCCATATGTAACTCAGTTATGCTCTGTCACACTCCAGAATAGTGAATAAGTCGAGTGCGACTAATTCTGCTACGTGTGTATGACGACATGCGAACAAAATGCTTTAAAAATGAATAATATGTACAATAAATGTCAGCAAATCAGCGACACAATACATAACAAAGTATAACATTTTATTGATCACAAATTTTTCTGTACATACATCAAAAGTGTATCAGTATAGCGGAAGTAGAAAATAAAATAAAAAAAAAAGAGAATGGTCCCGCTGATACGTCGGTGATCATTTGCCTATCTATCCTATAGTATAAACTGGAGAGAAAAAAATAAAAATAAAAATAAGGAAAGATTCAAAATGAACGTTTGTGATCTCCGTCCTATGGCGCCCTCATCAAAAGCTTCAATGCTTCTCACCTGGACCCCACAACCACCGTGGAGCGTGAGAAATTATAAAATTTCTTAGTGCGAATTAAGGTCCAGCATTTGAGCTTATATATTTCTCTAAGATTGGACTCAAGCCAACACTTGGTAGATAATTATGCACATTTTAAAACTAACTATTCAATCACTTTGTTAGTTAAACATGCATTTAGAATAACTTAGCTAAGTTTGAAAGTAATGTCGTTAAAGAAATCCAAAAGAATCTGATAATTACTAAAATATACATATAATACAGAATTCAGTCAAACAACAAAAATAAACCCAATTTGTAGAACACATGAACTCGCCCTCAAGTGGGTGCATCAACTAAGAAGGAATAACCCAACTTACAAACTTGAGTATTGCTAAGCGAGCGCGTCGAGCGATACAATTACATTCGGATCGCTCAATTACAAACTTAAACGTGTTTAAGTGAACTTAAACATGTCTAAGCGGACGCGCCGGGCGATGCATTTGTATCCGGGTCGCCCAACTTACAAACTTAGACTTAATTCTGAGACAGAACGAAAACGCCCTGGTATAGCATGAGCGGCTACAAACAACACACACTCATTGGTCAAAAATGAATTCATGTGCCTACCTCACCACCTACCTCACCAAAAATATAAAGAGATAAGTAAAAACACTCATCCTCAGTTGCCATACGAAAAATAAGGAACCGACTATCCGTTTGAAAAAATAAATAATAATGATAACTCCCTATACCAACCAGGGGCCAAATGGGAGCCCCGGACTTTCTCTGTACCAATCAGGGGCCAAAGAAGAAAGCCCTTCGAATATTAGAGATCTCATAATACCGGCTACATAGAAATATAATAATAAAATATAATAGCTCCAATACCTCACAAATGACACACATACTCTAAAAATAAGATGCTGGTGTTGGAACGTCAATTCCAATAAATAAAGTTTGGACTACGTGTTATATGATTACTACATGTCATGTACTGTCACATAATATTATGAGGACTAATATTTGGAAATGTCGTAAATGTGATTAATTCAATATTCAAGGCATTATACGTATTTCACTAAGATTTTGGGCACGAATGCATATAGAATTAAAGTAAATTGATTATAATTATTAATGAACTGATTATGATCAATTAAACTATATAATGGTGTTAGTGTAAAGTTAGAAATATTGTTTGGACTAAACCCAACTCAAATTAGATCAAAGCTCGAGCAAAACAGCACAAACGTAAGTCTATTGCGATCGTAATATAGTAGGAGATATTTGACAATAAATCTGCTGATTTCCAGCATGATTGATTGCAGTCGCAAATGATCCCATTGCGATCGCAAGAGACCTGGCAGAAACATGCCAAGTCTGAAATTACCAAGTCAATTGCGACCGCAAGAGACCTGCTTTAAGGCAAGTTTTGGCTGTCTAGATTTATCGTTATCTTTCTAATTGGATATTCTAGCTTTTATACCAAATTCGTGGAAATGTTTACAACAGTTAATATTAGAATTTGGAAAAGAATTGAAGAGAATATAATTTCAAATATTTTGTGAATATTTGATAATTAATTTGCATCTTTCCAAGATACACTATCGCCTCTATAAAAGTGGAAACACTTTGTTTTAGGGCACATGTGTTGTACGTAGCTATCGTTACACTTATCCATTGAGTGATCATACTCTGTCGAGGTATTCGTACTCTCGAAGAAAAGAAAGCGCCCCTAATCACTTGGAAGGACTCAAGTGGCTAAGGACCCGTTCAAGACACTATCGCGATCGCAAGGACATCACTGCTTACTCAAGAACTCAAGAAAGGAGACAACGCTGGAGATGGATAGTAAGTTCATGCTTCCGCCCATTTTATTTATTTCAAAGATGTAGCACGGAGAATTTGAATTGTTGCATTTGTTAGTTAAGGTTTTTGGTAATGTAATGGCTATACCCTAAATTGAATTGCACCAAAATAATGTCCAACAAGTGGTATTAGAGCCAACTCCGTTGTGCATGTTTGGAATTTTGTGTTTTTTCTGGAAAATATCGAATTAATTGTTGCAATTTGGTTTTTTGCTTTCTTGAATTTGTTGAATAATTGTTTTTGGGTATTTTTAACTAGAAATTTGAATTTTGTCAAATTTCTTGTTTTTTATGCGAATTTGAAATTGATATTATTCAAATTTTATGTTTATTAATATTTAGAATAATTACTTGTACAAATAAAGTTGATTTTAAAAAAGAAATGCAACAATTTAAGTGATAAATTCGAAATAGGAAATTCCAGAACAATTTATTTTCAGAACAGAACAGAACAAAATTGCACTAAAATAAGGTTTATTACAGTGGCAATACATTCTGTTGCGGTCGCAATGTATTTAGGGTAGTGTTCTTTGTTTCTGGAAAATCAGAATTGAATTGACAGGTGTCTTGCGGGAGCAAGCAAGACCATTGCGGTCGCAAGACAGTAGGAAAAAGTTATGTTACGAGCAAAATTGGCTGAATTGAACATGTGTTAACTTTTGGGTTGTTTGGCAGCAAAATTATTGAATTTGCAAGAGTATTTCGATCGCAACCCAGGGTATTGCGCCCGCAATAGAGCTGTTTTATGTGTTTTCTGGAAAATCCAAAGAGCAAAATTTGAATTGACAGAATGCCTTGCGATCGCAAGACCCATTATTGCGATCGCAATAACTATGAAAAATGGTACAAACATTGAATTGACTTGTTTTATTGTGCCATTTTTCCAGAAATTATTTTTCTGTTAATTATTAGTAGTTGTAAATTAATTATAATTTAGGATATATATATAATTAATTTATATATAACTACAATTAATTTTGCTACAAAATTACTACTATTTTATCCTAATATAGAATTATGCTAATATCTATAATTAGTGTAAATACTAATAAATGACAAGATAAAATTGCTAAATTTTAAAAGAATTTAATTTAAGATTAAATGTGGTATTGATAGATATTTAGTAATTTTCTAAAGGTTTTAGTAAATACTAAATATGTATAAAGTCTATATTTTGTAAAATATAATATATATATATATAGAGAGAGAGAGATAGGCTAGGGTGCTCCATGGAGCACCAAACCGCTAATGCTCCACATCGTATCTCCAATTTGAAAATTCCAAGGACCGATCCGAACCGTTGAACATGATCTACATATTTAAAACTACTTGGACATTGAATTTTATATTTTTTTTTGAATTTTTTTGCTATTTTTAGAGAGGTATGAAAATCACAACTTTTGTTGGTTTAGAAACCATTTGATTAGCAACTTTTCTACCTCTTTAAAAATAGCAAAAAATTTCAAAAAAAATATAAAATTCAATCTCCAAGTATATTTTAATATGTATATCATGTTGAACGGTTCGGATCGGTCGTTGGAATTTTTAAATTAGAAATAATGGATGTGGAGCACGAGCGGTTTGGTGCTCCATGAAGCACCCTAGCCTTTCTCTCTCTCTCTCTCTCTCTATATATATATATATATATATATATATATTATGGACGAGTAGTTTCCTTTTAGGATACATCCAATGTAGAATTTTACATGATTTTAATCTATTTAAAGGCAATTAGGAATACATGTCGCATCTTGTTAAACGATCTTGTTCGCTTCCGAACACCATCGCTAAAGTTACAAGCAAGATGACCCATGAAAGTTAAAATGATGTGCGTTAACAGCATATTATTAATTTCTCCCTTCGGAGGATTAATATATTTAGTTGTTAATACACATAAAGTAAGGTGCATAAATAAAAGTAATGAGAAACTACGTGCTAGTGATGTCTAGAAAAGTATTTGAGGTTTGGTACTTAAGTAGTCCGCTTGTGACTCACATCCCTCACTTGACTGGCCTGGTCACTAGTACGTAGGTATGTCAATCGGACCCATCGGAAGAGCGGCAAAACGGCTCATTTGTACTTGTGCATAACACCAAAATACCTAAGAGTATTGATTGCTCCCATCGAAACCTCATGCTGGATAGTATCGTTGGTTAAAATGAAATTAATGGAGACATTTTAGAGTTCTTTTGTCAAGGCCTTTAAATAGACTTTTAAATTATGATTAAGGAACGTGACGCATAAACTGATATTTCTCTTGTTTTTTCTAAAAAATTTCAGACAATTTGACAATGATGAATCAAATTTCGTCCCTAAATGGGGCAAACTTTAAGCTATGGGAATCTAAACTTAGATTGTTTTTTGGGATGATGAAGTATGATAGGACACTACGTTATGACCGCCCAGTGCCGGTTGGAAAGGAATCCACCACTCCTGAAAATGTTGACATAGAGGATTGGGACCATAACGACAGGATGTGTCTCATGATCATGAAGATGACAATCCATGAAACTCTCCAAGGTTGTGTACCCGACCAAGATTCTGGCGCTAAGAAGTACCTACGTGCTTTAGAGGAGAAGTTTGTCGTGAGTAAAAGGACACAAGTTCGTACACTCATGACCAAACTAAACACTCTTAAGTACAAGGAGAAAACTGGAATTAGGGAGCGCATCACTGAAATGATCAAGCTTCAACGTGCGCTTCTCTCGCACGAGTTCAATTTCTTTGATGATCTTCTCATTGAGTACATCTTCATGTCTCTTTCTCCCTCCTTTAGTCAATTCAGTATGACTTACAACTGTCTGAAGGAAAAATGAACAGTGATTGAGCTTGAAGCTCAGCTGGTACAAAAGGAGGAGAGACAGAAGTTGGCCAAGAGAAAAGATGCTCATGTTGTAACACCCAATCCCAAGAAAATGAAGCGTAAGAACAAGAAGAGAAAAAAGTCCATTAAGAAAGCTACAGATAATAAGAAGCAGAAGGTTGACAATACTCCTAAGAAATCGAGAGATAAGGTGATTTGTCACTTTTGCAAGAAGTCGGGATATATCAAGATACATTGTACCAACTATGCTTCGTGGTTGAAAAAGAATGCATTTGTGCTATCATTCACGGTTAAGAGCTGACCACAGTCGAAAAAGGTATATGTGTTGTCATTAGAAAATGAGACATGATCTTTGCAGGAGAATGCACTCTATGTCGATATTTGTGGCTAAAAGCCGACAATAACCGACAAGGAGCTATCGCTGGAGAAGATGTTTGAGTTGTCCTCCAACTAGACAAGAATAATCATGGAGACAAATAATAGATCCAAGAGCCTCCTCAACCTAAGATGAGGTGAGGGTGAGATGCAAAATGAGTGAGAGCAGATTCTAGATATAAGTGAGAATGAGATGGACGAAGACGAGGAAGAGGGGTGGAAAGAGTTGTGACGAAGATGAGATGAGTGTCGAAGTCCTTTTTCGCTTCCTTGAAAAAGGTATTGTCTTCGAAAGAAAACATGTCACCCTGAACACGCCTAGGTTTTGAAATTTGGAGACACAAATGTTCATGATTTTTTATTTTAACCAGTGAGATCTGAGTTTCAATAGTCATGACAGACGCAAGCTTCTGCCATTATTTACTTGAGATGTTGTTTCAGACCTCGACGCCTATAATTAAAATAACGCTTGAATAAGTCAAATGGGCTAAAGAACGACTCGAGTGTTACCAACTAATTTAGACGATTTTTTTGAAAGAAGGTCAGCCTTTTGACTTGTTTTAGGAGAGAGTTTGAAAAGAAGAGGAGGATTGGATAAGGTTTGGTCTTAAAGGCTTGGGATTTGTAGTTTGACTTAGGTCTTTTTATAGAGATAAGCATGCATAAATGATTTTTGTTGAGATATTAAAGATTTATTCTATCTAGAAAATTAATAATATTTTTTATAGAATTTTTAATGTGCAAGAAATATGCCTAAATGATAGTAAATTCATGTGATTTTTTTCCTTTTTCACTTTTAAAAAATGCACAAAATGTAGAGGTCGCAAATCGGGCGAGTTCGATTTCGAGTCGGACGGGTCGGGTCATTTTGACTTTAAAAGATTATCGGGTCACGGGTCTGATCAGGTCGGGCCGGGTCGGATCTCGGGTCATCATGTGTTGGTATTTGTCGGGTTTCGGGTCTTTCGGGTTCGAGTCGGGTCAGGTTTCAATTATCTAGTTTCAGGTATTTCTTGGGTTTCGAGTCTTTCAGGTTCGGATTAAGTCGTGTTTCAATTATCGAGTTTCAGATATTTCTCGAGTTTCGGGTCTTTCCGATTCGAATCGGGTTGGATTTCAATTATCTCATTTCAGGTTCCGAGTCTTTCGGGTTCGAATCGAATTAAAAAGATTATCAGGTCACGAGTTTGATCAAATCTGGTCGGGTCTCGGGTCATCTTGCGTTGGCATTTGTCAGGTCTTTCTCGGATTTCGAGCCTTTCGAGTTCGAGTCGGGTTTTCATTATGTCATTCGATTTTGAACCTTTTGGGTTTCGATGGGCTTGAATTTCGGGTCATGTCGGTCTAAGTCGGGTCGGGTATCGGGTAATCTGATCTCGGGTCTTTTCGAGCTTCGGGTCATGTCGGTCCAGGTCGGGTCTTTTCGAGCTTCAGGTCATGTCGGTCCAAGTCGGGTCGGGTATCGGGTGATTTGATGCCGGGTCTTTTCGAGTTTCGTGTCATATCAAATCAGGTCGAGTATCGGGGCATCTGATGTCAGGTCTTTTCGGATTTAGGGTCATATCAAATCAGGTCGGATCAGATATCAAGTCATCTAATGTCAGGTCATTTTCGAGTTTCGGGTCATATCGGGCTACTCCAGGTCAGGTGAGTTTGTCAAGTCGGGTCGGATTTTGTCACCTCTACCACTAAAATGCTATAATTATTTTATTTGATAACTCTAAAAATTTGTTTTTTATTTTCTAATTTAATTTCAATGTTTAAAAATCTTTGAAACTTGTGCAAAATGTAAATTTATTAAACTTGTGCAAAACTCTAAACATTCATAAAGGAAATATTTCCTAATAATAATAAATTTATTAAACTTGTGCAAAATGTAGATTTTGGACTTTTAATGATGCACAAGATTTCTTGGAATACTTGTTTGATAATTCTATAAATTTAACGTCTCCTATTATTTCTAGAATTGAAAACTTGATAAAAATGCAAAGAAAATACTTCTATTTTGTTTTTTTTGAATTTGACATACACAAAATTTATTCAAAACATATGGAGATATCATTTAGAAATGCAGTGAATAAAATCCTGCAAATTTACATATTCTATTTACTTTTTTAGCTTTATTTGATATTTTTAATAGTTAATTTAGAATATTTTACAACAGGATTAACAGGAGCAGATTTAATCAAGAGATTGTGTTCGGATAGTTGGATCAGGGCCGTTGGATTAAGTTTGAATATGTCCCGTGGATCGAACAAAATACCTCCATTTCTTTCTCCTTCGATGAGAGCTTGACTGAGGCGATCAACCAAAGCTGTCTCGGCGGTGCATACCACGTCAGTGCCATCTCGGCACATGAGGAGCATCGTGGGATTATGGTGGGTTGAATGGTAATGGTTTGGGATCCATGACCTGTCAAGAAGACAGCACCAGTCCTCAGCCTGTCTAACGTGGGGAACGCAACGAAATTGTGCACTTTCGTTTGCGTTTTGTAGTTTGAACGTTTAATTATTTTTTTACCGTTTGCGTTTTTTGAAACAAACGAAAGTGCATTTAGTTGCACTGATTGTTTTGTTTAATTTGACGATCGAAACGATTTCAACGGTTAAGATTGTGATCATTTAACAAAATAATAGATTAATCATTAGCACAATACAAAAATAACAAAAATCTCTGATATTCATCAATAATACCTCATCCATTAGCACATATTCATGAAAAAATAACATTTAACATAATAAAATCACACATAACATCTCACATAATAGCAAACAATATCTCACAAAATAGCAAATAAAAATACATTACTCAAACACAAATAACATCTCATATAATAGAAAACAATATCTCACACAATATCAAATAAGAACACATTATCTAATTAATTCTAACAATACCATGCCTTCATGATGCAATAACACTACCACATATACCACATATAGTATCATCTTTCATGTATGTTAAACACTGCAGCCTTGATGTTATCTGACTTTGCCAATTCTACCACAACCTTGGCTGAAAACAACAAATTGTGAATTTCAGAAATAGGCAGACTTCACATTAACGGGCATGTGTTTAACATACATGAAAGAGCATGTGTTCTTAACAATGTAAAATGTGTATGGATTAGTAAAAGTCAATTAAATGAACTACGAAAGTCACTGCAAAATAGTGATCTAAAGGAAACAAGAATGCCTTGAGATCAATGGGAAGTATTGTAATACCATAGAGTAAAACACTATTTCAAAATTGATGGTTTGGTACTATCCCAGAGCAACAAGTTTTGATTCAAATTAGCACAAGGACTGTATATAAGCAACAAAACTACTACAATGACACTATGTTCTTCTTTTATTCAGAATTAAACTCCGAAATTAAGACATCCAATTATTATTATTTTTATAGCAACAGAAAAATAAGAAGGGGAAAAATGATGGAATGGCAACAAAAAACCCAGTAAAAGGTCTGGTAAATGATAATTTCAACACAAAATTTTTTCTTGCTTGCACTGATACTGGTACCATCTACTGAAACCTAGTTCACAAATCATGAAAATCATGAAAGTTTGCCGTGAACAAAAACCAGAGAGTATGAACTGGAATACTTAATTAAAAAAGAGAAAACAAATACTGGTACCACTTGCTCAATCCCCTCTTTCTGTCTTCCTTACTCTCTATTTGTCTCTGTCTCTGTCTCGTCTTTCTTTTCTTTCTTTCAATTTCAATCGCCATTTTCTGCTCAGAAACATCATTATATAAGAATCGAACCACATGGAATGAATTAAGGCAAGAAATCTTCAAAAATTCAAGAATCAAATGAATTGTATCAATTCAACCAGGAAATAGGAGAAAGTTACCGATTTAATCGAATCTAGGGGTGATCATTTCCTCTTTCGCTCCGTCAATCTGCTGTGCTTGATCGCTTGTGTATATTCTAGCATAGATCGAATCTAGGAAAGAGAAGTCTGGAAATATACGCAATATGAGATTTAAACGAGAACGAAATTGTTCTGGATCATTTGCGTATCGTTTAATCGAACGGGGAATTTTTTTTTCGTCCTTTGTTTAATGAGTCTAACGAAACCCATTGGGCTTCCGTCAATCATTTCGTCAAGACGAAATCAAACGAAAACGAGCCCAACAGGCTTCCGTTTGCAGGCCTTAGCACCACCACTTCAGTTCCGACCAGCTTTTTTTAATTGATCTTCTTCGATGCTGCAACGCTATAGCTGATTTCAATTTAGTATTCATGCCTTTCTACCTTCAGGGAACGTATTCGAGTGCATGTGAATCATTAATCCAACCTGACCTCGATTACTTTACTGGGTTTACCATTTTGAGATCCTGACTCGGTACCAGTCATGGAACCAAAGCCAGATTGCCTCTATTCGAGGGGAGTCACTCTTAACCACTAGACGTCTAGTCTAAGAACTAGTTCTTGCAAAAACAATTTGTTTTTGTTATTTCGATTGTCGAAAGAAATCAGTATATGTATTAAGTATTGACAGGGATGGTATGTACAAAGATTTGAGAACTTTTAGAACGGAAAAAAAAAATGTTCGCAATTCAGCAAACCTCACTGAGAATTTGACATTTTATTTGAAGATTTGAACTATGGATAATATAGCTTCTTTGACAGTTATACGAGCATTTTGAATTTTGGAAACTCTGTTAAAATAACTATTATTGCACGCCACAGAGCACGATTGCAACTCTAGCAATCATAAAATGACTCAACAAATAGACCGAGACATGGGCTAGTTTCTGCTCTTATTAGTTTGCTCATTTTTTTTATCTGAAAGACAGCAACATAACAACATTAAGCACAAATAGGAAAGTAAACAAAAATAAACGCATGCGAAAGATACAACATGAAAATGGCATTATTTGGAAGAATTGTTTTTTTTTTTTTTTTTGCCAAGATTTACAGTTGAATAGTACAAAGAGAACGGTTCAGCACTAATTGGGGCGGCAAAAGACCAAAGATAGGTGATTGAAAAAAATAACAGTTGCATGGCAGTACTTGTTCTCTTGGTTTCTATGATTCTATCACAAGTTCTAGTTTTTAATGTAACAAACGCTATTTCAACCATGAAGTACCTGAGTTAGCCTGTTAGGTTTCTAAGCAAAAGAACTAAAGAATCACCAAAATCCTCAAAGACACAAAAATGAAAAATCCCAAGAGTAATTTAGAATTTCAAATTCTCGCAAGACTTGGATTATAATCCATGAAGAATATGATACCGCTGCTTTAAATCCTATTTACCTGCATTTAAAAAGAAAATAAGAAAATAACAATTATGAAATAGGTTATGTGATATTCAAACTATTCGTAAAACAAAACCCAAATAACTACATAGTCTGATCACATCAACTTACATGAAAATATCTGATACATACACCTTTCCTAAGTTTGAAACATGCTGTCAGAGAACATACAAGTCGACCACCTTATATTGCATCCGTGTCATATATTCAAGGAATATATGTAAATAGAAAATTTTACTGACTTACAAAAACCATAAAACACTGTGACAGAACATCATCCAACCTTCGTCAAACGAGCTTTTTCCAATACGAAATTCCCCTCTTTGTACTTCTGGGTATCATCATATGCTTTCTCCTACATTATCCCAAGAAAGCTATAAATTAATATCACGATGACATCAGGCTGTTATCTGTGTCTAGTAGTCTACCACCAGGTACCAAGACACCATGATTTAATTGCTCTCGTGTATATGTTTGTCTTGATAGGCAGTAAAAGAACCAACACATCGGTGACCATATACTTACAGTTACAGCACTACACTGGTACCGGCAACTTCTGATGTTGCAAAGTACACATCATATTTGGTTGCAAAAGTCCTCATTCCATTTTCAGGTAGGACAAAAGGAAAAAGGAAAAAGAGAAGGGTTTTCTGTGTTTTGATACTGACATTTGGCAATGCGTTATGAAGTCACTAGAAAAAGGTGTTTCCCAGTTAGTGGGATTACAAGTCCAGAACACTAGTGAGCAAGAAATTCTTAACAAAAGCAAAAATAGACGAACTTTTACAAAAGAATCCAGTATAAGATTTATGTTAAATTACGAAAAAGGGCTATATTTTTTATTTTAAGTTCAAGAGACTAAAAGTTGAAGAGATGATACTTGTAACTGGCAAATTGTTCCAATCTTATGCTGACCAGTAATGAGCATAAAAAGTAAAGAAGAAAAGACAAAACCAGAAGAATTGTGTTTTTAATACTGTAACATATAAAGTTCTCTCTGCATTTATAAGGAAGAAACAGAGAGGACAAAGGGAATAAATAAATAAGCTAAGGTAGTTACATATTCATATCCATATTTTCTGTGCATAACAACACACTCAAGACATGAATTTTCCAATTAGTTAGATGGGTGGGCTCATACAAAAATAAAAGATCCAACAGATAAGATTGGTCAGCTATACAATGCTAGCATAAAAGCAACCACTTAAGGAAAGAAAATAATGGATGAGCCCATTGTTGTCCTCTATCCAGTATTAAAAAGAAAAAGCACATCAGTATATTGCTATCTGCGGAAAGAAATAAAAAAAAAAACAAGATTTCTAAATTCCAGAAAGTGTTCATTCAGAAGGCAAACCGAATGTCCACTCGAAAGCAGTTTCTGCAGGTATATTTTTTCTTGACAAGTACAAAAATTTAAATTATAAAGATAAGAGATGAGAACAGAAAAGAAAATATTAACTATCTGAGGTAAGTATATTAGCAACTTACATATTTCCAGCCAAGAAGTTGCTGGCAAGAGCTACAGTATACATCATTTACAATATGCCAACCTGTTAGGAGATGCCGGTCTTCACTCGGTCCAACAGTAATATTCACACTGGTAATAAAATCAGTATACAACAACATAAAATTAAAACTTGTTTTCAGTGGAATGAAAAGACAAATACAAATTGAGCTGGATAATAAAGACATCTATGATATGAACTATGTCAATACCAGACCGGTATTTAGCACAACAGGGTGGTGTACTCCTTACTTTCCAACAAAATATTCCCTTAAAGCTATTACATTCAGAATTAATTCAACGAAGCATGTATTAGATTAAGCAAATAGCTCATCATTTCATCCCCTGGAAGGACCATCATTCCAAAATTCCCAAATTTGAGGGGAATTATTGCAGAAAAACATTTAAAAGATTCAAAATGCAATTTATGTTCCAAAACAAAGCTAAAGAAAACAATTACAAATAGAATTCATCTCGAAAGAGAACTCACGCATGGCTGATGAGGTAGGCGGGACCATGTCTCCCACTGAAATTCTTGGATAGAACCGCATCATGCGAAGCATTATCGACCTTGCAACACTTGCACGTGAACACCTTTGATCCGGGAAGCCCTTGCACAAATAGCAACCCCATGCTCCACCAACTCAAATCGGGACGAGTGGATTTCGAAGCTAATCGAACGATCCTCCGAGAGAACGAGAGATCGAGGAGTCAGAAAGGTGAATGTCGACGGGTCTATTGGGAGAAGATTAGAGAGAGAGGAATCGGCTGAATTTGATCAGGGTTGATTGGAAAAGAAACGCACTCACCAATTCACCATTGTTGTCAGTTTTTTTTTTCATTTCTTGAACCTTTCTTTTTCTTTATTTCCTTTCGAGGAAAATCCAGAGAAGCGGTGGAGATGTTATAATCGTACCAAGACCTGGTCTACTGAGCGGTTGAGCAGAAATTTAAACTGATTTCTGGACCCACAAGTCAAGACATGAAAGAAGTAGCATGTTTGTCGTGGACCAGATCTAGTTAATAATTTCTTTAATTTACCTACCTAGAAATTTTAGGTAAACCCGCCCCAATCTACCAAAAAGATCCAAATTCGAAAACAATAATTCGCTTTATAAAAGTTGGAGACCATTAGTTGGTTAACATCTAAACAATGGAGCAACAGTGAAGACTTTCATGATTTTTAGTTCGTTTGGATCCGGTTCGTGAAATCCAGGGTTAGTGGGTCTGGTGCGGATCCGGATAGAGCATGCCGATTCGGCCCTCGGGGGAATTTGGATGATCCGATTATTTAAACGGGCTGTATCTATTTTACTAAGGAGCTGACAAGTTGGGCCCATCCAATCTTAAGCGTCTCAACACAACAAATTGAATGTAAAACTAAACATTTAATTATTTCACAAAATAGAAAACCAAAAAGAATATTTTTGAGTAGTCCCAGTTCAGTTTTGGCATGCCTATGGGTATTTACATTTTTTGTTCTGTAAATCAAAGGATAAAACTTACAAATTACTCCGTTAATCTTCGTGCGGAAGCGGATCTAGCGAGCGTAGCAGTATTACTGGTTCTGCAAGGAATCACAAGCCGAAATTGAAAACCTTGCGTTTTCCATAGCCTAAAACATTTTTTCCTTCACAGAGTACTTCTTGGTGCTCTCTATCTTTTCTCTCTAATTCTGGCTGTCTATTTTCATACGTTTTTCTTACAGACATTTAGAAGAGATAAGGATAGAGCTTATATAATATTAATGCACCGGATTGCACCCTTTCATGAAGGGTCTGCACCCTTTCATAACGAGTCACTTATTGGATTCGGGTATTCCATAATGAGTGTACCAATTAATAAATCCAACATCTCCCACTCGCACAAAATGGTACCCACTATGAACTACGAGAACGTAATCTCTTACCACTGTTAAAATTCATACAAGGAAATAAGTTGTGACCAGCATATTTTAATTTTGAGAGCATATGTTGTTATCCAATTGTTAGGTATGTATAACAAAATCTAGGTAGAATAAATATGCAGTACTCCAGATCATCAAATTACATTTTTAAGTATTACAGGATCTCTTTTGTATATTGATACAACCATACTTATATATTCACAATTATGTTACATAAACATAATTGGTGCACCAGTGAATATAACTTAATGCAACACTAAAATGATCTTTTTCTTTTATCTAGAATCTCTTCATTCCAAATTAATTGTTATCCAGATATGTTACATTATATTGCATCATACATGATCATCAACAACATTCCAAAATAATTAATTGAAAAAAAACTTCAAGTATTTAGTAAAAAATCAATGAGTACTTTGAGATCATTTTGATCTCGTGGGTCTCACACAACAAAGAAGAAGAAAATCATATCTTATGTTACTCTATTGGTCAATTGCACATATGGTATGAAACATATGTTATGATATTATTCTCCATTTTTTATGGAGCGTATGTCTAATTTAAAATTCAATACCGTACAAGTAATAGTGCAGATATACATAATATCTAACTTGAGTTCACCACTATACTTATCATATAAATCTAATAACAAGACGCGATGAAGTGTGCGGGTAGGATTTTTAAGCTTTTTTAGGAGAGTAGCATTGTTAGGTAAAGGAAAAGGCAAGGGAATGATGAAATAGGTACCTGATGCAGTACCAATTTCTTGCTGGAATCCTTGCAAGATTATATGATTATTATTATTGTTATATCGATGCCACTAACTATATCTAACCTGTTATCACGCAGTTTTTCATATTGTTCGATCTATTATATAATAATAATAATAATAGATAGAAGTTGTTAGTTAATGTGTGTAAGCTATAAGCTATCTTCTTTATATTTGTGTCACAGTATATGCAAAGGGATCCGTGGCGCAATGGTAGCGCGTCTGACTCCAGATCAGAAGGTTGCGTGTTCGATTCACGTCGGGTTCAAAATCCCGAACAAAGCGGATTATTTTTTCCCCGCATCGGCTGTCGCGCTTTTTTCTTCTTCTATCTCCTCTTTCTCCTGTAGCGTCCAACCAGCGGCGACTCGTTGGAGGAATGGAGGATAATTAGCGTAACATGAAATTAGTACATTTATTATATTTGCCAAAATATGGCAAGGTTACAAAATTTGATAAGAAAGTTGCATTATTGTTTACAATCTGTTTTCAAAGCTCAGTTACAAAGGGAATTTGTCGTTTGAAAGCCAGGCTCAACCTTGTTAGCTACAGTGATATTCGGAGTGATTAAAAAATAGACACAAATTCAAAGACATTTGATGATGGAATGAAAACGCGCAAAAATCTATGAGAACTGCTACAAGTTTTTTGTATCATGATAAAAATGAAGACAACATACAAAAATACAAAACAGCAAAAAAAACACAAAAAGGCTTAATTGTGTCATGTTCTGTGTTGTATCTTAATCGTGTTGTGTTTAGGCGCAGTGGAACGGTTTTGAGAACTCTAGCTATGAGTGAAGTAAGGAGTCGAGCTTATGTGTTATGAAGATCTATATCATATTCAGAGTGATGATAACGTGATGATAACTTGCATTCGAAAAGTAGCTACAAAGATATTTGGAGTGAGTAAAAAATTAGCCATGAATCTAAAGACATTGGATGGTGGAACAAGAACAAGTAAAAATCTATGAGAACTGCCACAAGTTTTGCATCATGATAAGAATGAAGACATCATACAAAAATACACAAAAAAAGTTATGAGTTAAGCAAAGAATCGAGCTTTAATATCTATATCATAAAATAAATATGAAGGAAGAAAAGAACATCTATAAAATTACTAACTTTTTTAGGCTTTTTTTCCTTTTCTACTCTTTCTTTGCCTCATGTTGTCAGCTGTGTCAGGTTAGACAATGGAGTACGAAGGAAGGAGATGCATGTCACAACTGAGCAATTTGTGTACTTGAATGCCAAAAGGGTTTTGTAGAGACTCCATCCCCATGGGGTACGTCCCGCATGAGCGAGAGAAAGGTATGGGGAAGCTCCAACCCGACATGGAGCCCGGTACAGAACAAGTGAAGTTTAAGAAACAAAAGAACTTCTATGAAGGTTTAGTTTTCATTTTCCATTTTTCTTCTTGTGCGTGTGGGATGGAGGCAGGGGTTGCCTTTTCATGTAGTTATAATGATATGGCAAGGTTATATAGACACAAGAAAATGGATAACTCCAATCAGCAATCTGAACATGAAATATGTAACAAAGCTACCAGTGGCTGTAGGAATTATAGCACTGTACCCAGTATTGGCTAGTAATTCAAGTATTTCACTGTCTCAAGTTTGTCTTATTTTGAGCTTCTTTTCTTTTTTTAGTTATACACATTCAAAGTGGTGATATTATATATAATAACACTCTAAACATTGAGGAAACTTGAAACACTTTGCCCATGTCATTAATCACCTGACTTTGCAGGCTCATGTGGAAACTTTTCTGATGCAAATAATGTAAATATTTGGTACTTAAGAAAATGAACAAAACAAGACAGAAAAGAAAAGAAAAACGTAAAATTTAGTTGAATATAAATCCACCAAAAGAACAACCGATTAACTAAAAACTTGTTTTGTGATTTTCAGAGAAAAGAGAAAATAAGAAACTCTTAATTGCATAATTGTGACGCTGATAGGCAGCTCATGTTTTTTTTGGTCAATAACAAGATCTTACATGCAAACCTAGTATTTACTGTTCATCACCACAGTAAATTTCTTACATTACTCGTATCGAAAACATTCAACCATAAAAGCATAGTGCTTTATTTTTAAAACAACACAAACAGTAAAAAAACTACAACTCAATCCGAGTAAAGTACAAAGTTCCGAGACACCCCGACACATCAAAATAAAAGAGCTCAGACTCCAAAGAGGAGTCATTCTAATATTTTACAGCAATATAAAAGCATTACTAAGCTAATCTGCAAGAAGCACATTCAAGATGGCCTAGAAGATAAGAGAAAAAAGATAGCATCATAAGGTTCAGTCATTCCAATAAATTTGAACAAATTAGGGAACAATGTGCAATGCCAGGAAGATTGGAACACATGGCAACAAATTATGGTTTACTGGAATTATAACCCTGTTATCTGATATACCAGAGCATGTAACATCTACAAAGTATTTCCTAACAGTGCTTATATCTGTATGAATCAGTACCTCCAAGCTACCAGACTATACTGATTCCACTTTTCAATCAACAAAGAATTCAATTTCAGAAAAATTAGAAATTTTACCTTAAACAGCAGAAGATATCATTCCTGTTTTTCTTGCATATGCAAAAATACCCCCTGCATCAATAACAGGTCCGGCATCTCCGATCGGCTTCAGAACAAACTCTTTTCCCTTGGTATGATTAATCAACAAATTCTTCCCCAAATCAACTGTCACAATATCTCCAGTGGTGCATTGTTTATTCACCCCCTCCAGTTCCAACTCGATTGGGTAAACCTCTCCAGTAGCAACAGAATTTCTAAAGAAGATTCGTGCGTACGACTCGGCAACTACAGCCTGCACTCCGGCCGCACCAAGAGCAACAGGAGCGTGCTCACGAGACGACCCACATCCGAAATTGGCACCAGCTATGAGTATAGAGTACTGTGTGGAATCAGTACCTGGTTGGATAAATGGTATCTGGTAGAGATCAGAAGGGAGACCACAAAAGGCGAAAGATCCGAGCTTTTTGTATTCGTCAGGTTTTGATGGAACCAGAGTTAGATACTCCGCTGGGATTATCTGATCCGTGTCAATATTGTCGCCTAGGACATAGCACTGGCCATGGAAAGTTGTCGGAGAAGAATCGGAGGGAGTGGCACGGGGGATTGTAACATATTTCCTTAAGGGTTTGATTATGGATGGTTTGGAAGAGACGGATGGTTCGGAAAATTTGGGGAAAATGGAGGGGTTAGATGCGAAATGCAAGGATTGAATTCTGATGGGAGAGTGGAGACGATGGGAGGAAGCGCTAATGGTGGATACTGGTGCGTGAGATTGTGTTGTCGCCATTGCCACAGCCTAGGATTTACACTTGGGTTTACACTTGGCACGGTAGATAGAGAGGGCGGCGCAAAGACTGGAGAAAATAGAACCCGTATCTGCTGGTTACAGGGATGTCAAACGAACGGAGCAGATACCAAATGAATTGTATATTTACCTTTCGTTTAAGAAAATATCACAAAATAATTCGCTTTAAACGTTTAGTTAATTTAACATAAAAAAATTTGTTTTGCTTAACGTTGCATTAAAGATAGACGGTTAAACGTTCGAAACGTTAAATTTATGTTTCTGTTTGAAGCTGCAAAAGAACGTTCAGAACGTTTAATCTATTACAAACATTAAAACATCCATACATTTAATTCATACAGCAAAAATTTAATATAACTTGAAACATATAGAAACATCCTTAAGTTGCAAAGTACACATATATTTCAATTGAAACATCAACTTGCAAATTACACATTTAATTCAGAACTTCACAAATTATAAGATGAATCTCCTAAAATCAAATTACCTAACAGGATTAACCTAGATATATTTCAAGCTCAACCTGAATTTCAGCATTCTTCTCAGATTAACCAATCTCAACCGAAGACTAAAAAAAAAAGCAATTAAAACATAATAAACGCATTCATCATCATTGAAGAATCATAGCTTGAGATCTAAGAAGTTAAAGAGATGAACTGATAAACTAGTATCATATCATGCTTCACATTGAAGGAACATACTGACAAGCAAGTAAGCAACATCCAAGTACCCAACTATACATATGACAAGCTGGCAAGGCATGAACTGATAAACCAATATCATATCATGCTTCACATTGAAGGAACATACTGACAAGCAAGTAAGCAACATCCAAGTACCCAACTATACATATGACAAGCCAACAAGGCAACGTGCCTTGTCGGCAACAAAATAAGAAGCTCAAAAGAGAATTACTACTGACATTGTGAGAAGCTCAACAATATGTCATGCTCCATTGCCACATATGGGATCACCCGATGCCACTTCATCATTGGACCATAGTGGATCACCAATGCATCCACCATTATTCCCAAATCAACACAACAAGTTAATATTTAAGCTACACAAAAAGTATAAAGAAAAAGTATAAGAATAAAGAATACAAGTTAATATTTAACTTACCAATGACACAAGCACGCAACCAGTTCTGAGCACAGATGAGAGCTTCAATATTCTCATTATTCAAAGTTATCCTAACTGGTGACAATATTCTGTCACTATTGATGAATGTGCACTCAGATGCCATAGTTGATATCGAAACAACCAAAATGTATCGGGTTAGCCGAGTCATCACTGGATATTTAGGAGACTTCATCTTCCATCATGTTAGAATATCAAACTCTTCCTTCAAACTGGCATCGTCCAATGCCTCAGTTAGGTATTCTTCAAGTTCTAATTTCACAGGTTCAAAGCTCTTATTGTCACTTATGAAAGTTTTCAATCCAGTCTTATATCACTCACATTTCCTGATGCACTAGGCATGCTAAACAAATAAAGTTTGGCAAACCAAGTTAATAACATTATGTTAATAAGTAGATGAATTGAAAAATCAATGTTTTAGAATATACCTCACAACTTGTGATGAACTACCAGTTTGGTTCTGTACTGATTTGGAGTGTGCCTCCAAATACTTCTTGTACAACTCATTCATGCAAATTTTTAAGTTTGAAATAAACCTGTGACAATCTTCAGGATATATCATTTCAAAATAATACTCTACAACTGTCAGCTTGCACCTTGGATCTAGAGCACAAGCCATGATCAACAAGGTATTCCCACTGGTCCAATACTTATTCCACTTAGCAAACATTTCCTTGCCCATCAGAACAACAAATGGATATGGACTAGATGCCATTTTTAATACTAATATATACCTCACAAAATTCAAGAAAGAAGTGGTTCAATGTGAGATACTTGGTGCCGCTCAACTTGAGTGTGGTATCATAAACAACTTTTAAACACTCTACTAAAGCATCCACTGCATCCCACTTCATGTCATCATGAGTTAGTTTGTACTTCTTTTCAATAACAACATACATGTAAATTGCTGGTATGAGCTGCAAGGCAAGCTCTAGCATAAGATATGTCGAATTCCACCGCATTGAAACATCTCATGCAAGTACTTTGCTTGGAGCATTAACTTAACAAGGCAACATTGATACAATTTATAAGTATATAATGATCAAATTAGAATTATAAATATAAGTAAAATCATGTTTTAAAACGTACCTGGGATGATGCCAAGTAAAAATTCTACATTCTTGCTTGCGAATGACGAATGAACTTCATAGTTTCGCGAATTTTTTTAATCTCATCAGATAGCACAACAAGCCCATCTTGAACAATCAGTTTAAAATATGGCAGTGACATCTCTGGTGAAAGATTTTGCTTTGTATAGAAAGTATTTGTTTCTACAAAGCAAAACAACAAAACATTAGTTAGCTTTTTAAGTGATCAAACAATGCAATGAAATAGACAACTAAGTACACTTAACAATGGTGTACTCAATATATCTCTGATGCAAACATCATTAGAAGAGACATTATCAAGCACAAGGATGAAAACCTTCTTGTCCAAATTCAAACAATCCACTTATCAAGTATGGCTTAAGCAATGTTTTCTAGTGTGTGGAGAGGAAATATGAGTAAAATTAAGAATTTTTTTCTTATATGCTAATTATCATTGATATAGTGACATGTTAGGGCCATGAAGTCCCTATCTCCAGTCTTGTTGGTCCACAAATCACAAGTAAAACTGATTTTACAGTCAAGATTGCTAAGCACCTCATACAAATTACTCTTTTGTTCTTCACAAATTTTTATACAATCAGACCTAACAGTATCCTTGAAACCAATTTAAAGGCTGGTTGGAGGTCTCTTAAAAAGACTTTGAAGTAATGATGAGTCACAAGGTGCCGAGAATCACGAGAAGACATGAAATACTTCGAGTTTGAATAATCTCCCCGAGAGGTTGTCGAGTATCTAGAGTCCGAAGAGATCCATCAAGAATACAAAGACGGACTGGTCGAGTTGGAACCCGAAGAAGATTACTATGAACTAGTAGAACTCGAACCACCACCTACACAGACTCCTGTTCGAATCTGCCCCTATCATGTCTATTGTTGGAACCACCTCTACCACCTCCCGAACTGTCATCAGCACTAAGGATAGTCGATACAAGCTTGAGGTCAATCTTTCAACAATCTCGAGATCCTGATGCAAACCGAAAAGGAAATGAATTTGAGACAGATTCATATTGTGATCTTGAACTGCCATGATTGATCTGTTCGGGATTTATTTCTAGTTATCTAGATTATTTTTCTATTTTCTGTCTATATTTTCTTGGCATTTATTTTCGATTTGTTCACCGAATAATTATATATTTATTTCCTTAGTTACATTATTACTTACTTTGGAATTAATGCACTTGTTGTCTATATAAGGGACCCTAGTGATTTGTAAGAGATCATCTTTTATTGAATTAAATTTTCAATATGTTAAGAATTTTGAGAATTATGTATTCTGCTACTTAGCATGTTACTTGTTTTCTCTTTGTTTCTTTTCCACTAAATAATTTATCACAGTCCGTGCTCACAGAGTTGTGATTTAAAACCCGTAGTACATCATGTTGATTCAAAAGAAATGAAACAATCTATTAGTTTAAACTATTTTGGCAATCTAAAAAATATAAATATTTTTTATATAAAATAAGTATGTCGATAGATGACGATCATGTACTTTAGGTTGACAAATGCGTTGTCATAGCTAATAGCGTAAAAGAAATGAAAAACATTCAGGGGCGGAGTCAATAAGAACTAGAGGGTCGAGTGCCCTTTCTGAAAAATTGTGTTTCAAAATGCTGCATATTATGCAATTAGCAAACTTTTTTAAAATATACTTATAATTTAAAAGTATTTTACACATATATCTATATTCCGATAATCTTTTTCAAAAACGCATCTCTAAAACTATATTTTTTATGAAAATATTACAAAATTATACGTATGACTCAAATCTTTTCCTACTTTCTCTTCATGTTGGAAATTCTAGATACTACGAGTGTGTTTGGATCACCAAAAATAGCACTAACCATGGATAAGTGTTGCTATCCACACAAAAATGTGATCCAAACATGATTTAGTAAGTTATGAGTAGTGTTGGTTAGTGCTATTTTGCTAATCCAACAAAATGGTAGGATTAGAAAATTAGCACATGTCATGATTAACAAAATTATTATTCTATTACATTGTAATCATCATCTTGATATTATTATTATTTATTATTATTATTATTATTATTTTAATTGTCATTATTTTATTATTATTATAATTGTCATTATTATTATTTTATTATTATTATTATTATTATTATTATTTTAATTGTCATTATTTTATTATTATTATTATTATTGTCATTATTATTTTATTAGTATTATTATAATTGTCGTTATTATTATTTTATTATTATTATTGTAATTTGAAGGTTGTGTGTTTTGAAAGTTATATTTTTTATAACGAATTTATGAATTGTTTATGATTTTAAATGTTATTATACATTTATGTTCCTTGAGATTGATATGTTATATCTTTAGAAGCGTTCAAGAAGATGCTCATGGTCTTGAACCATAGAACTCTTTAGATGAAAACATATAATCCTAAATATGTTCACAATCGCGGTAATTAAAGGGAACATTGTTTACCATGAAGATTGTCATGTCAATTGAAAGTACATTGTAATTCTATAAATGTTGATAAGTGATTATCATTCAATGACATGAGTATATAAAATGGTGATTCTTTATATACTGAACATGACCTAACTAGATGGAGCATTATATGGATTAGTTTTGTGTCATTAATGTTTCCAATGTGTCTTTGAATCTTATATATGAGACATGTAAGTTTTTCACATGAGAAGTATATAATGTGATTACTATTAAAGTCCATTCAAATGATTGGAATAATATAGTAATTCGTTATGTACAACTTGTGCGGGAGAAATTTATATGTCAATATTATTATTGTCCCTCAATTATTTGAGTTATGATATTACTGGGCCCCTTGGTAAAGTGAAATTATATTGCATGCAATATAACTGATGTAGTTATACTTATAATTCACTTGGTAAAGTGAAATTATATTGCATGAAAAGAGTATAATGCAAAAATGACACGATCCTATTTTGCATATTATTTAAAATATCATGAGACAAGGATAGACACGAATTAAGTGGATCAAGCATAATGTAGTGATAGAACCTCTTATAGTCCATAATATAAAGTATTTTATATTATATCCCAAGATGACGTAGATCCTCTGTAAGGTCACACCAACTGAACAGAAACAACAAGTATTTTACATTTTGAATGATGTATTTAATCTCATAATGTATGAGTTAAAATGCATGTGATAAAATGTTAAAGTAATATGTCATATAAAATGATATGCTTAGATCATAAAATAAATTTATGAGAATATATATGAATATTATTTTGTATAATGTTTGAGAGCATTATAAGAATAATAAATTAATTCATATTAGAATAATATAGTAATATTATTTACTCATAAATTAAATCCTTGCAAAATATGATTAGGGAATAACAAGAGAGTAATCATAGCCATTTGTGTAAATAATTAACACAAGTGTTGCCCTAGTGCTTGGCTATATAAAGAGGTATGTTTGAGATGAAAAAATGACTTTTTCTCTCTCTTCCCACAATGGGATGAATAGTAACCGTGAATAGTAACCCCTTTTTCTCCTCTCTTGTGTGTAGAAAGAAAAAACTTCATTGTTCTTCTTTCTCTTCTCTTGCAAGGTTTAGCCACCAAATGAAATAGCTTGTTCATTGAAGATTGAAGATCTAGGTGGTTGGATCTAAGCTCTAACCTCTACATCCATCTATCTAAGGATGCTTTAGATTGTTGTTTAGGTTCAAGGTGAACCAAGAGACAAGGGTGCTTCCATGGCCGAAGAAGGAAGACGACGGTTTCCAAGAGACCTAGAAGAGGAATCGACTCCTCTCTACGAAGAGATTTGACAATCTCTTTAGGTATAATCTTTTATCCACTCTTGTGCAAGAAATAAATGTTTTATTTTCTGTTTTGTTGATGCACAAAAGGTGTTCGATGAAATGTCATAGTATAATCTTGCTTGCAATTGTTATATAAATAAGATCATTTGTGTATTGAGTTAAATAGAGGCAAAAAAATTTAATTTTCGTCCTCTTGAACTTACACATGAAATCCCAACATAATTATCATTATTTTATTATTATTATTATAATTGTCATTATTATTATTTTATTATTATTATTTTAATTGTCATTATTTTATTATTATTATCATTATTATTTTATTAGTATTATTATAGTTGTCATTATCATTATTTTTTTATTATTATTATTGTAATTATCATTATTTTATTATTATTATTATAATTGTCATTACTATTATTTTATTATTATTATTATTATTTTAATTGTCATTATTTTATTATTAGTATTGTCATTATTATTTTATTAGTATTATTATAATTGTGATTATTATGATTTTTATTATTATTATTGTAATTATCATTATTTTATTATTATTATAATTGTCATTATTATTATTATTATATTATTATTTTAATTGTCATTATTTTATTATTATTGTCATTATTATTTTATTGATATTATTATAATTGTCATTATTATTATTTTTATTATTATTATTGTAATTATTATTATTTTATTATTACTATAATTGTCATTTATCATTATTGTAATTATCATTATTTTATTATTATTATTGTAATTATCATTATTTTATTATTTTATTATTATTTTGTAATTATCATTATTATATTATTATTATTATTTTATTATTATTATTATCATTTATTATTATTGTATTATTATTATATTATAAATTGCTATCAATCTTTTATTATTTCATTATTATTATTATCGTTAAAAAAACTAAAATAATTTATTATTTTACTAATTCTCACTATCACTATTCCAAATGTGCAATCCAAAAAACATTTTCACTAACTTAGATAGCACAATTAGTACTATTTTTGCACTAATTTAGATAGCAAAAAATAACTACTATTTCAACCACTAATCTAAATAGCATTATTTTTGCACTAATCATGACATGATCCAAACGCACCCGTACATAATTTGTATGATTATAACAAATCATTTGAAAAACATTACAAAGGAGCTATCAAGAATAACTTGTTCTTAATGCACGCATCATGATGCACATTTTGCAGCTATAATATATATATCACATGTATTAGTGCTACCAGATCAGATCTTTAGAATAAATTATGAGTGCTGGTTAGTGACTTTCATGACTTTAATATCAAATATTAATATAATCACATATATCAATGTTACCAGAATAGATCTTAAGAATAAATTTATGAATGCTAGTTGGTAATTTTCATGAGTTTAATATCAAATAATTTGTGACCACAATTCAATTATTATATTATGATGATATCTAGCTCAGCAATATGCTAACAGTACTTTAGATATTGCTTCGAGTTTGTAATTTTTTGCATGCGTGTAAGTTTTACTTTTATTTATCTTCGTTTTTTCCTATGCACGTTCCATAAGTAATAAGTCGATGTATAGTTGTGGCTCATCACAAATAGAAGCACAAACCATTGTAACCGGATTTCGTGCATGGTATCCCTCTTTATATTAAATAATGGGATTTTTTCAGTGCATTCAAAACGGAGAAAATCACGAATTCTTTGTCATTTAAAATCAACTTCTTTCTTATTTGTCATCTAAAAATAATACTTACTTCATTATTTATCATTTTTGTTTTAAAGACAAAAATGTCGTATCGATTTACTTTCGTCTTCTACTTCTCCACTCGTGGACCCTGTCACCACGTCACCCCCTCTTTCCGCTGCGACTGTGGCCTCACAAGCTCCGATAATGACGTTTTTCGCATGATCTATACAACGCGGCAGAGTCATTTTTGTCTTTAAAATAAAATATGATAAATAAGGGAGCAAACGTTGTTTTTGGTGGCAAATAAGATAAAAGTTGGTATTGAGTCACAAATCCACGATTTTCTCAGTTTTGAATGACATAGAGAAAAAAATTCGTATAAAATACTAGTAACACGGGTATAATAATAATAATCAGGCTTTTAAAAAACTTTGTTTTAACCGTTTTAACTTGAAAAAAAAATTGACGTTAAGTTTTTGAGAAATATCCATTTTTTTCTTGTTTTCTATGTTTTAACCGTTTTAACTTGAATTAAACCGTTTATATCCATTTTATTTGGTTATCGTTAAAATCATTTTTTTAATTTACAAGAGCAAAAATCCGCAGGTTTAGTCATATGACCTCCAAAATAATTCTTCTCATGTATAACTAATTATACATAAGCAATCAACCGACGAATCCTATCACATACCTCTAAACAAATTTTTACACTTCTAAATCAACATATTTAACTTAGTCGGATAGTTAACAATGTTATGATGAAATGTTGATTGATTGGATATACTGTGTATTATATTGATGGTGGCATGAACGCAATAAGTGAACATTTACAAGAAATCAGAAGCGTATAAAAAAATCCCACGTTATATGCCAGTGTTATTTTGCTTTTGAATTGTTCTAACTGTTTGGAATATATATATATATATATTTTTTTTGTAATGCCTAGTCCAATCAGTCCCAACTTCCGTACTTTCCATTTTCCAAGGATTTATTATTATTTTTTTGGGATAGCAGGGATGGTTTAAATGGAAACAAATTGGCTTTGCTAAAGTTAACATAAAGCATTTTGAAGAATCATGGAAAAATATATTTTATAATTTCAAAATAAGCCTAACATCTTATGGCGTGTTATTTATGTTAGGTAGGCTATATTTTCAAATTGGGAAAATTATATTTTTGCCACGTCAAAATATTGAAATTGTGTTTTTGTCATCTAAAATTGTCTTCTTCCTAAAATCTACCTAAAAATCTCATTAATTCGTGTTTTTGTCACTAATTTCATTTTTTTAGTTCATGCTGAATCAAAAAATACAAACTTTCTATTAATTCCACAATTGCCCTTAGTATCACTCACCACTCACCTCTGCATCGCCTCTCCCAGCGTCGCTACTCAGCAGCACCGACGGACGGTTCAAATTTTCTGCGATGTAAGCTACGGACAGCTCAGATTTGATTCAGAGAGGTCTGATATTATAAAGTTTAGCTTGCACGAATCTCGATGCAAATCAAAGACTGAGATTTGATGCGCAGCACGCACAGTGTTTTTGCTGTGCGGTAGAAGATCTCGTTCTTGGAGGCGAGGATCTATTTGGCTGATGAGGGCAATTGTGGAATTAAAAGAAAGTTTGTATTTTTTAATTCAGTAGAAATTAAAAAAATTGGAATTAGTGACAAAAACACAAATTAATGAGATTTTTAGGTGATATTTTAGGAATAGCACAATTTTGAATGGAAAAAATATAATTTGAATGTTTTTGTGTGGCAAAAATACAATTTTCCTTTTCAAATTTTTGCTCATTATGTAAAATAATGATAAGTTACGATAAAGTAAGTGGTGAATACCCTTTAGCGACACCAAAACTTGACAATTTTAATAGATAAAAATAGTTTTTTTATTTTAAAATCCAAATATTTAAATTGTGATTTCATATTTTGTACGATGCACTTCAAAATAATAGAATTATGTGGTGCAACTTTTTTTGTTCATCAATCAACTCAAACTTTGCGAAGACACGTATAATGACAGGCATTACTATGTAACATCAAATAATGATAAAAATTTATAAAATTTGAAACTCAACAAACAAACATGAATGTATTTATTTTCCGATTTTAACAAATTTTAAAATTAATTTAAGATATATGTCAATATTAACAAAAAATAATTGTGAACATATTTGAACTTTAAAAAAATAATAAGCCTCCGTAACATAAAAGAAGCTCGTAAAATTATCGAAGTGCGCAATAAATCTCTTTTAAAAAATAAAAAGGTTGTTCCTTTAAAATCAAGATTGGTGCTTAAAATAAATAAGTAATGAAAATCCAGTTCCTCTCTAGAATTTCTTTTTACAAAATAATATTATATTTTTGTACGATTTGTCAATTTTTTTTTGCGAAATAATCATATATATTTAAAAATGTACAATATTTTGCTTTCTTGGAAAAACATTATAGGTCTTACCTTCCATGACGAAAATTCTAAATCCGTTCACGTGAAAACCCTTCAATAGTTTCGAAATAGAACATTGATCCATTAGAAACGGTGATTTATTTTGTTTTTTACATGTAGAAATATGTTCAATTTCTAAGAGAAATATGTGATCGATGGATATTTCTAGAATGCAAAATTTAACATTATTAACTAACTCTAATTCATTCATGTGGTACCAATATAATTACCATTTTCAAAATAAATGTAAATTCAATACTTGATTTAGGTAATTTTATTTTGACGTATCCTAATGAGGTAAGCAATGCAGCATGAATTATAGATCCAGTATAAATAAAGAAAGCATACGTTAATTCATCAAAGTGACATAAGAAATTTACGAAAAAAATGCCAAAAGTAAAGTATTCTATTTAAATTTTAAATATAGATATAT
Organism: Eleocharis quinqueflora; assembly: GCA_964058865.1. NCBI lineage: Eukaryota > Viridiplantae > Streptophyta > Magnoliopsida > Poales > Cyperaceae > Eleocharis > Eleocharis quinqueflora. The sequence continues at coordinate 73,366 of CAXKVX010001586.1, forward strand.
TAAAAAAATGCAAATCGTTATCAGCACTCAGGTGGAAATAATTCAATCCGCTGTTTATGGAATTATGCCCCATTTGTGAACATATCACGTTAATAATTTATTGGGTAAGGTTCAAATCCGAAAAAATGAATACTAAATTTATATTTGCGCTTTGACCCCTCAAGTTCCATTTATATCATTTAAGACTTTTCACTTGAAGTTTGACTTTTTAATTTACGTGGATCACTGTTATGGTGTAAATTTAATGCAGAAAATAATAATACAGTTCTGTAAATGCCAGCAGGTGACATTTGAGGGGTCTCATTGTCTATTTAAATTGGCGATTAAAAATAAATAAAATTAATGACTATAATCAATTAAATCAAGCCGGGTGATCAAGACGAACTATAAAAAATTGAAATTGAGTGATGTTTCAATTAAAAGGTTGACACATGAATAAATGACTAATATTGTGGAGTTAGGCTATGATACTTACGTAAGCACACATTTTTATCGTGCTTATAATCGTATGTCGAATTTCGAAATACAAATTAATGATACAAATCATTAAAAATATTAACTATACTAAAATTTACTTAGAAATTATTTTCTTACTATTTTATCGGATAGTAGAAAATTGAGTAATATGACGATTTACAGACCTCCAATTCAATCAATTTTCTACTCAAACCCATATTTGGGTCTTTTGTATTTTGAAATTCGAGATATAATCGTGAGCATGATAGAGCTATGTGTAGGGCTTTAATGGATGGGTTTCAGTCCATGTCTAGCTCATCTCGCTGATGATGATTTGAAGTTCATGATCAAATCAAACCCATAAGTATCTACTAATATTTAGTCCATGTCCAGTTCATATTATAACCGAATAATGTTCACTATTTGTCCATAAGCTAATTATGTGGGCTTAGTTCTGGACACCACAGTGCACAGTCCTCTTTAAATGGAAGTTCTTTCATCACTGTATCAAATAACTTAGGTTTTTTTGTGCGAATAACTTAGTTCTCTTTCTGTGAAGAAAGAGTTAGAACTTGGTTAATCTATTGGGATGTTTGAACATATTTGCATTTAATCTCACATGAGCCCGCAATTAGTTCACAATTTGTTCACAATTAGTCCAGATTAATTTTAGCAATTGAACTTGGATTGAACTTCAATCAAGACCAAGAAATAGTTCATTCCATAAATGTTCAATAATGTAGAGCTCATTTTGTCCACAAACCACCATGTTCATTAGTGGTTCTAACTATGTACTTAAATAAGTATCATAACCTAACTCTATATTGTGCATATGTCTAGAATTGATTTGATTTAAAAGAGTAGAGATTACAATTAAAAGAATGTATTATGTTTTTAACAATATAATATTTTAGAAAAGAATTGCCTACTCCGAAGATGAATACATCAAAATTGAACGATCTGAAGTGATTTAGAGTATGTTGCGTATTAATTTTTGAAGTACTCATTTTTTTTTCCAATACTTAATGTTAGTAAATTAGTATTTTAAAAGGTTAGAAAGCTCTTCTTGCGGATCAAATGGATAATATAGCTTCAAAATTCATGTGGCTTTTAGATTTGTGCCATCAAATTCAATATAGATCACTAAAAAGCAATGAACGTTGTGCAATTTTATTTTGTGATTTTGAAGAAAGTGCATTTAGCAAGCAAAATAGCTGAATTGCAATTGGCATCAAATACATAAGCAAAAATTATTGCTGGCCCCTTTGTAATCCTTGGCAGGTTTGCCTTCTGCAAATAATATAAAAAAAAGTTCATGATTGATTCTTTTTTACCTGATTAAACAAATTATGAGTTAGAATTAGGGGTGTAAACGAATCAGATAATATTCGATTTTGTCGTATTCGTATTTGAAAAATAACAAAAATTATTCAATTCATATTTGTATTTGTATCCGGAAAAGTTTAACAGATAAAGATACGATTAGACTATCATATATGCATATCCGATCGTTTAGCTATTATCTAATAATATCCAAAATATCTGTTCCGGTATTCTTCGATTGTATCCGGATTCATAACAAAAGAATGCCTATTATTTAAATATGTTTTTGTTGGATTTTATATGTAGATTACAAATTCAATTAATTTTCGATCTAATTTGTGTTTCATTTTTTATAATTATTGATGCATTTGGATAAACATATCGAAAATCAAAATTTTAACTATCTGAACTATTTTACTTGCGTATCCATATATGTCTGATATTTAATCTGTATCTATATTCGAGACTATTCGAACTATTTTTAATATTTGATATATATCTATATTCGAAACTATTTAAATTCGTATTTGTATCCGAATTTTTTTAACGAATAATAATACAATAAGACAATTATACCTCAGTATCTGATCAGTTTACATCCCTAGTCAGAATACTTCAGATTAGAAATGATTGTTAGAAAAATACTAATTAACAGAATATTGAATGCATCATTAAATGAAAAAAAATGAAATAAGAATGTTACACGAATAATCATATTTAAAGTTTAGAAAAATGCCAAATCGAAAACACTGACCTCGTATTATATCTCTAAGGAATCCATATCTGCTGTTATTCTGGGAAATAACAGGATTCTGTTTTTCTCAGATCTGACCGTCTATTTTTGATCTAACGGTTAAAATATATAATACATCCGATTTCGTACAGTCCATCTGAGCCGTCCGTTCATCTGCGTGGAAATCTGACGGTCGGATCAGAGGATAACAGAGTCCTGTTATCTCCAAGAATAACAGGAGATACAGACTCTATCTCTAAGTAGAGACTTCATGAGCTTGCTTTGTTGCCTGTGATAATAATCAAGTATTAACTAATCATGATAATTTTACAAACAAGCGGACCTACATAGATACAGTACTACACTACTGTAATCATACAACTTTTGAGGGCATTTTTGAAATATCCAAAGTTTAAGGGGGTGATATAAGAAATTCTCTTTCCTAATGTAGCAAACATTCGCGCAGGTTTACGTGCACGGTTTTCTCAAAAAGAATGCATCATGCGTTAATAGCGTTATGCATTAGAGGAGGCTATTTCTGAAAAAGGCATGGACCCAACTGCAACTGTACAAAGATTCAGACCTAATCAGTTTGACTGACAGATGGGCCCACCTAGGGTACAATTGCGGCGTAATATTATCACCATTTCCAATAACTGGATATATCCATTTACATTTCTTCGAATTTACCGTTGAATATATAGGATAGGATACCTTGTCAATTTTAAATTCAGCTCATCATTTTCTAATCAGATGATGATAAAAATATTATGCAACATGCTTTTAATTATAAACGTAATTGTAAATACACTATTTGGTATGACAATTTGATAAATTTTATACCAACAAAGTAATTAATTCAACCACTGCTACTATTCACAAGAGACCAAAATATCATTTGTAATTTTTTAGCCAGTATTGTGGCTAACTGCACACAAAATTGAATATTGAAATTAACCAAGTGATCTAAACAATTTATAATGTAATTTTTTAATTTATTCTTATATCTTCCCTCCTCTCCTTCGTCGAGTACATATAATATTTTTTCGAGATAAGATATTTGGGATTACAATAAATTTAATATTTAAAATTCTACCATGTTAATTTTTTTAGCAATAGTAAATAATATAGTTTGACAAAGATGACGAAAAACAAGCAATTAAAAAAATCTCTTTGTAATCAATTGCGAAGGGATTAAAAAAAATGTAGCTCTGAAAATGTCTACAAATTTTTGAGGATTTTTTTAGGAAGAGCATGTCTACACTTATTGCGTACGTGACAATATTATTATTATTATTATTATTATTATTATTATTATTATTATTATTATAGATGAGATCAAGTCTCTGATTTTTTAATTGTTAAAAAATAAATTATCACTGAATTTTGAACTTGTGACTTCTCACCGAAAGAGTGTTGTCTTTAATCATTATTATTGCTTTCGACTAAATTAATTTTTCGGATTTACTTCAAAATATTTCAAAAGCAATTTTGAGGAGAAGGCAATATTTCGGATTTACATCTAAAGTTGGATGAATTTGGCTCCTTCTTTATCTTAAAAAAACATGTTATATTCGGATATAATTTACATTCGACAATAAATCTATTTGTTATTTTCTAATCTTCATTGAATAAAAATCAGAAATACATTTTTTGAACAATTAGATATAGTATAAAATTTAATGATTTTGTATAAAATTTGAGATAATTTGAAAACAAATTATTCTTCAACTGTGTAATTTCAAAATTTAATGATTTTTTTTATTAACTTCATATGTACAATCAAATGAGTTTTAAATCATATCAAATTTAATCCACAACTTAATTAAATGACAAAAAAATCAATTTACATTGGACAATTACAGTGTCTATTCAAATTTTATGGTACACTCAATTCTAATGGTATATAACTTTATTTCTGATGGTATAAAACTTTAAGAAATATTATTCATATTTAAAAATAAATTGTATATGTATTTCCAAAATATTATTTGGATATGGAAAGTATTAAACCTGAGCAATTTGAATTTTATTTTTTGAACAAACTGTAACTAAAGTTCCACTGTAAAAAAAAATTTATTTGTGAAATGTTAAACTTTAAATTCGCCCAAATTTGATTCATGTCATATACGAGTTATTGGGAGCACATCTTTGAATTATTTAATTTGAATAATATTTTCTTTAAAATACGTATTTTAAGAATTGGATACCATAAAAGTTGAATATGCAATTAAAAATATACTCTTTTACTTTTAAAAATAAAAGGAGATTTATCCCAATTTTAAAGATCGTCAAATATTGTTATTATTTTAAATTGTTTGTGTCTTTGTGCAGAAGATATCATGTACTACATTTCAAATATTGGATCCTTCGAATTTCCACATTTCTATTTTTTTATCTAAAAACAAAAAGCTGTTTGTGGGAAAATATTTGAAAATTTGGAAAAAGCTGAAAATAACAATTATTTAAAAAATAAATGGAGGGCATTGTCTGAATGCGCAACCTGTGTTAATAGACCCGGTGCACCAAATCATCTCTCTTTAACAAATCATCTCTCTTGAAAAGATAACATATCTCCATTGGTATAGACACAAATCTGATATTAACTCTACTGTTTTTAACCTCGCACAAATCATCTCCATTCCTTCACGAACTTGAGGTGTCCTGTATCCCTCCTATTTATATTTTTTAACCGTAAAAAAAAAAAGTACCTTGGATTAGATTGTGTTGTTTCTATAAGAACAGATCAACACAACATTCCAATTTATATTAAAGCCACTGTGTATAGATTTTTCCTATAAACTATTAACTTCATAAATATATCCATAATTTTTTAATGATATATCGTCACTTATTAATAATAAAAAATCTAATTTCTACAGTAAAGTTCGATATTGTTTCTCCCATTGAAGAGACAAACGTCTTAATTCTTTTAATGTGCAACAGAGCTTTTGATAATTGAAAATTAGTTAATGTGCGCTACTTAATCGTGTTCAAATTGAATATTATGAAACTACTGTATTAATTAATTTACTCTATAAGCGCGCAAAAAGACTTTAGTAACTGCAATTTAAACTATCGCATGTGATTTTCTCTTGTTCAATGTATTTGAATGAAGATTGAATCTTTCAGATTGGCTCGCTCAAACTTGACTTTAAATAATTCAATATATAATCATATAATTAAGTTGATTTTTTAATTAATATAAAGTGCTCACTTAATATAAAGGTAAATATTTGCAACCTTTTTGATAGAATTAAGAATATATTGACAATTGAACAGATTTATTAAGAAAAGATAGTTATTTTACAATTTACACTTGATTCCTATAGGCGAAATAAAGGAAAGCAAGTCGATTGAGGCAGAGTCGTTCACAAATTCATATCTATGGAATATTTCGTATTATGGAATAACAATCTAATATTTCATATAATTTCGAAATTCGCACGCACAAATTTTAAAATTGTGTAAACTATTCGATTGCTATTCCGTAATACGAAATATTTCGTGGAATGTAAATTCGTTGTTCACACGATAAACTAAAACTAAAGTATACAATTTTGTGGATTAATGGGGATAAAAAGGAACTGGAGAGGATGAAGAATGGCCTGGCAATGTACCTCCAACCCCTCATTAAAGAAAGTATTAGTTTTAAGCCCCCAAACTGAAAAAACGCACCAAATCCACATCGCTCATCTCCCTTCTCTCTTACCTTCCCACCACCTCATGTACAGCCCAGGATCACTCATCTCCCTTTCTCTCTCTTCTTTATATATATACTCCCACGCAAAGATATCGTTTGGGTTCCTCTCTCTCTCTCTCTCTCTCTCTCTCTCTCTCTCTCACCTGTTTCTTAATCGGACTGAGCCGCGGATTTGGAGCCAACGAACGGAGCGCAATAAAGCGCCGATCTTTGCATCGATTGAGACATACTGCATAGATTTGTTCCTAAAACATAACAGTTGTTAACATCGAGGGAGAGAGGCGAGGAGAGACATCTGTTCTGCGTTTCGGATTTTGATGCTGACCGAATGAGATTTTAGGGAGACTAAGGGGCAATCGTGGGAATTGTGCTTTCTCGGTTCCAATCGCGAGTCAAAAGGCTTCTCAGATCGATCGGTATGGTCTCGTTCTGATGCGATTCGATCTGAATTTTGTTTGGATTGATGGATTTTTCGTGAATTTTCTTTACTACCGCTCTTGCTTTGACTCACCACTCATGGATCCAATACGAACAGCGGCATCCATTGCCTTTATTGTTGAATTTTCTGGTCCGATTGTGCATTTGCATGAATCGTATTCAAATCTGATACAATCCGAATTCAGTAAAGTGGCTTCTCTCTTTTTGACCCCAATTCCTGTTTAAATTGACTATAGATGGATCGGTCAAGCTCTCATTTCGTGAATTTGAAACATTTTCATTCAATTTTGAATTTGTAAGAGTCAGGTACTATTCACACTCTACCCGGGCAGCTTCCTTCTATTGCATTGATTCATATGCAATGGATTATGGATCGATAAGCACCATTCTGTAAATTTGAAGCTTTGTGGCTTTATTCTTCACTGAGACACTTTGATTTCTGATAAACAAATCTGATAAGACCTCAATTCTGATGAATATAACTCAGTTCTGAGCTTTTCATTGTTATTAACCAGATCCAAAGTGGGAAGCTGTACTTCCCTAGACCAATTCTGCATATGAATGGGACTTAAACTAGCTTTATTGTATCCTGTTTGCTTGCTTTTGCATTGGTTTTCTCGTGATTGATCTTGTCCTGACCAATTTAGTGAACTATAAGCAATTTAATACCATTATGCATTTTCTGGTAATCTGATTATTACTCAATTATATTGTAAACTCTATTGTATTATCACTATGTTCTGTTATTCTCCTTGTTTTGAATGATTGAAGTTCCAATATGGACTGTTTTGTCTATTTTTGAGATAAGTATTTCTTTTCTACTAGATAGCATGCAAATTAGAATGCACTTAAGCATGTCACAGCACCTTTCTTTTTTTCTTCTTCCTATTTGAAGGGTATCGGATGAGCATTACTTACATATTCATGCTGCATATTGTTTCAGCTCGAATTAGGAAACCTTTACCTGTAGCTTAGTATTATCTGATACAATGCCATTCTGTTTAGTATGCTACATTTAAAAAGACCTTTATTTATTTTATCTTATAATGTATCCATAATTCCATTTGCACAAAATTGGAATTTCGGATCTTTTAAGTGCACTTTTGATTTTCCATTCAGTCTTCTCATATATTTGATCCAATTTTACATATGGAATTCATAAAAGGTACTAGTATCATGTAAACTAATCATATCTTATTTTATATCACCTGATGGTCGGTTTCCATATGCATTTAGATTTAGTTGTTTCAGTTTGTTATGGCAATTGAGTGTATGTCACGCGAACATACTTGATACTTTAATTACATGACACACTTCTTAGGCCAGATAGTATTAATTTACTAAATTAACTACCTTGCCTCTTTTTATTTTTTCCCTCTCAACATACGACGCTCCTACTGCTTAATCTAAAGCATGAAAAAACTACCACTCCTTTCATGGCCATTATGTGTAGAAAAAGGCATGGAAAAACATTTTCCAGCAGAAATCATCCTAAACTAGCATCCAGTTCCTATTTAGGTTATTTCAGCATTCAATTTTGTCCCATTAATTCATAGTCATTACTGACGTGGAATGGGCAGTCTTTTTATTGCAAGATACATTAAAAAAAAGCCGTTACATGTTGCTTATTTTGTGGATGTGTACATAGCATTTTCTTTCCTTTCAAACGCCGTTCAATATTTGCTTATAGCACTGCATTTACTTGAGAAACGCAATCATTGGCCTATCTGATTTTTTCTGGTTTGTTCCCTGTTCAAGAGATGCCTAATCCTTTCACGGGCTTTATTAGATTGTACCCATTTCAACATTTCCATCTCGGGACAAAAAAGTTGGGCAAATAGTAACCTGATTTTTTTAATTGTAGGAATTTTTCAATGGAGGCAGATTCAGGTAAGCTATTTATTGGTGGAATCTCATGGGAGACGAATGAAGATCGTCTCACAGAGTATTTCGGTCGATATGGTGAGGTGGCAGAGGCCGTAATCATGCGGGATAGGGTCACGGGTCGTGCTCGTGGATTTGGGTTCATCGTCTTTTCTGACCCAGCTGTGGCTGAGCATGTCACATTGGAGAAGCACATGATTGATGGTCGCATGGTAATTTATTATATTTCTTTGAAAAGCATGCCCCTTGATTTGGAGATAATATATTTTCAGTAAACACATTCATTAAATGTGATACAGTGAACGTGGGTTGCTGGTTCTTTGAAATTTAGGCATTTATTTTATTTATTTGCTTCGCATTTTTGAGGGAAGTCTACAGAAATAGGTAGCATGATGATTTGTTTTCTTGTTATTTGTACTTTGATGTTCTTAATAAAACCTACCTTCTCGAATTTCATTCAAGGCATTTGTCGAACCTTGAATTTCTTTTTGTAAATACCATAGCAATTTGAACAAGTTTGTTTGTTGAATTTGGGGTTAAACTCCATAGCCAAGTTGAAGACCTCTTGTTGGAATAGCAATAAAATTTGTTTTAATTGCAAAGATTATAGTCAGAGAGATGAATAATTCAAGATTACTTTTGGCATCATAAATGCAAAACCAAATCGGGTTATATCAGTCCCTATCTGCAGTAGCATGCTATTGAGTATTATTTAGGGTCTTGACCCAGAAATACTAGCTGGATTTGATACGACAAAATTTCTTCATTCTTCATGTCAGGTAGAAGCAAAGAAAGCAGTGCCTCGGGACGACCAGAGCATCACTGGTAGCAAAACCAGCACCAATGCAAGCACTATGGGTTCACCAGGCCCAGGGGCTGGGCGGACCCGCAAAATTTTTGTGGGAGGACTTCCCTCGTCCATTACTGATACCGACTTCAAGCTCTACTTTGAGCAGTTTGGCCCCATCTCTGATGTCGTTGTCATGTATGACCAGACAACTCAGCGTCCCCGTGGCTTTGGCTTCATCACCTTTGATTCTGATGATTCTGTCGATCGTGTCCTTGCTAAGTCCTCCTTCCACCACCTTAATGGCAAGCTTGTTGAGGTAAAACGTGCTGTGCCAAAGGATCTCTCCCCTGGCCCTAATGGCCCTGGTCATTCCCGCTCCCCCATCCTCGCCCCCGCATCGCCTTTGGGCCGAGTCAATACCGTCCTTAATGGCTACGGATCTGGCACAAGCCCCATTGGGAGTTATGGGATGCGGGTTGATGGTAGGTTCGGGCTTCTCTCCGGTGGGAGAAATGGTTTGTCTTCATTTGGGCATGGTGGCTATGGTGTCGGGATGGGGATCGAGCCTCCGGGTATGAACCCGAGTTTTGGTGGAGGTTCAAGCTTTAACACCAGCCTGGGTTATGGACGGCAGGTCAACTCCAGCCCATACCCATCAAACAGGTACAGTGGCTTGAACACCACAGTCGGGTATACCAATGTGAATGATGACACCAGGTCGGTTTTTGCACGTAATTTATGGAGCAACAATGCCATTGGTGGACCCACTCTGAACCACGGAAACCCTAATTCATTTGTTAACTCGGCAATGAGAAGCTTGGGGCCATTCGATAACAGCATGAGTAGCAATAACAGTAATGGTAGTGGTAATAGTAGCTTGAACTGGATGGGCCAAGTAGGAGGAGAGAGCAATAGCAGTAGCTTTGGTCTGGTGGGGGGTCCCACCTCTGTAGGAGGAGGCTATGGGAGGGCCGACGGGATGGAAATTGGTAACAGGTCTTTCGACAATAATGGATATGAAGTTAAGAACCACAATCCTGAGTTGTTTGGTGGGTCTGACTCAATTTATGGAGATAAGACCTGGAGCTTTGCTTCTGAGCTTGACGCACCTGGTCCTTTTAGTTACATGGAGAATTACAAGGAAACAACCAGAGGTATCCCCCCTCTCTCTCTCTCTCTCTCTGCTAGGTACTTCTTTAGGATGATTATCTCACCATCTCTTTTAAGTGCACTTTGACCTTTCCAAATAGGGAGTCAAGTCGATGTATTCATTTTTTTTGTCTTCTTGACCTTAAAAAGATTACACAAAAATTCACAAATTTTGTATGTGTTCAACACTGGTGACGTCAAACAAGATAAATGTTTTGAATTGGTCATTGGTCGAACTTCAGAGAATAATGTTCAAAGAGTTCTGGCAATTTCGCATGGTAGATACTAGAACTGTTACTGTTGTCGCCTCCATACACTGTCTCAGTTCAGATTTTGAAATAGTACTTGTACATACAGGGAGCTAGCTCAACAGACAGACATGGTATCCATGACGTTGGTCTAATACTAAACAATTAAACTTCAGAAAAATTGACATGACTTATAGTAGTAAGACAAAGAAATGTCATGGTATCAGAAAATTTATAATAAAATGAGAAACTCATGTGCTTCAATCTGCTTCTTGCTATTGAAATGTTTGCTAATTTTCTTAAGTAGCAGCTTGTTATTGAATTATGCCTTTTCAGCTGAAGTGGATCTAAGATTCAATAAATACTTTGCTTTTTCAGGTATTAGTTCGTAGGATGGTTATTCTTTTGGCAAGTCTGGATAGGTACAAATTGTCAATTGCACAGGTATTAAAGCTGTCAGTTCCAAACATTTCTAATCAAAATATATACTGAGGTTAGTTACTTTTCTCTAGCTAACCAGAGGATGTGTTTTTATGGGTTGCAAATTTTAGAGAGAAGAGAGGGGAGGAGGGAGAGAGTCTGTTGGTATAAGGGATTTTGAGAAGTTTGGGATTTTTTTTGTCCTTCTGTTTAGCTTAATTAAAGTTTGTTAGGTTTTGTACTTGTTGTTTTGGTGAGAAGAGTTGAACAGTATAAAATTTGATACAAAAGGTTATGTAATCTGTAGGCTTTTGGTACTGTCAGGTTGTTATTTTGTTTAATATTTTTTTTATGATATTTACTGTAATAGAGATATTGTGGACATGTTAGGTAAATTTACGGGGATGTCACCTTGATCCCTAGGAACGAAGTTCATTGAAAGATTTGATTGACTTGTATCAAACTTTGCCTTTACTTTTTTTTTTTTATTTACTTCTTTTTTTATTTATGGGAGCTGGATTGGGGGGTTGGAATTTGATTTTACAAAGAGAGAATATATGCTGTTTGTAAGTTGCAAGCATTGTGAATGTTGTTTTAGATTAGCTTTTCATAGCTGTATGATAATTGATAAGTGGTGCCATGTGGGTCCTATCTTTGGTTGCACATGCTACAGCTTAAAGCATTATGTTTATCATTTTGCCATGTTAGGCTTCCTTCCCTTCTCATAAAACAAAAACAAACAAAAAAGTATTTATGGTTGACTAGCATATCTGTCCAGCATTTTCTAAAACATGCTTAACTGCTTCATTGCATTTTGCATTGTTCAAGCACAACTTGTTGAAATGTTCAATGATTGAGCATGTTATTTCCAACTGTATAGGGAAAAAAAAAGGGAAACATATGTACCTGGATTGGTCCTGTAAATCTAGATTAGTTGGCTCAAAACAAGGGTTATCAAAATCTAACCTTACTCAACCCAAGATTAGTTTTCACTATTGTAGTTATGATTGGGGACTGGAGAGATTAGACAGAGACTTTAAAGAGGTAATGCAGAATCCCTGACAAATATTTCACTAAACCAAGTAACCAATCTTCCTGGAATTTGGTATGGTGTTCTGGTATCATTGACTAGTTGCATTAACGTTTAAGTCAGGAATCTCAACCTGAAATATAAATGTCATAAATGCAAGATGAACATGTGAAAAAGGGTAATTATAGTCTCATAGCAAATAGGACAGTGCTCTAATGGAATAAGAAGTACAAAAAGATGAAGCTTATTCTTCTTTTAGTGTGTTGATTGGAAGATAACTCTCTTTTTTTTGACCCAGAAGTGGGCTATTCCCATTCGTTGAAATATTTCAAGTCGTTACATAAAAATCTAATGAAATTTTTGCTAAGAAAAGTTTCACTAGCTTACCTATATTACTTCTAAAATCAACCAAACCAACAGTAATTATACTATCTAAAAGACTAAAACTATCAAAACCACTAGAGAGTCCTGTTTATATTCCTATTTAAACTACCTATGTCAAAATAGCCTACTCCAAACAGTCTAAAGTCAATCATTACTACAAAATTTCACAAAACAAGCACAGAATTATTACAAACCAAAATATTATAGAACTAACATATTTCATCTAAAGTATTTGAAAAAGTAAAGTCTTCTTCATGGACTTGGATTTGGATCAAAAGAAAAAGGAGAATACTCTTTTTCACTCTTTGGCACCTCCATATCCGTCAAGTAGATTTTTTTCATGAATAACTCCTCATTATCAGAAACTTATTCATCTTTTATTTCATTCAAATTCAAACCAGAGTATTCAGAGCTTGTCTCTGATCTGACCCTGAAAGAATGCAATCTTACAAATAGAACACATAATAAAACATTTTGAAATTATTCCAGTAATAATATCTCAGGGTTAACTAATGATTCTTCTTGATCAAGTAAAATGTGTCTGTTAGTAACAAAACTAGTGTAAGATTGAAAACAATCCTTCACTAGTGTTTTTACACCAAAAACTAACTAACTTAATAATATTAATGTATGAAAAGATTTAAAACTTCTTTCTCTAAAATAAAGATCGTTTCTTTCTATCCAAATGATTCATAAGACAACACCTCTAACAATTTCAATTATTATATTATCTTTAAGGGGTATAGCTGCTTGAATTTGCCATATACTTTCAATAGTATCTAAATCAAAGAAAAATCCATTGTGCTCAGTTATCCAATTTCAAACAGTATGTGATACTGGGCATGTAAGAAACATGCTCCACTGTTTCTACATCACCATAGAATACACAATTAGTGGTGATATTCATTCCTCTGATAGCTCAATTCTTTTTGGTAAGTACTTTTTTCCTTTTTACTAATCAAAGAAACACTTTAACTTTAATGGCATCTTAGATGATCATATAGTTTCATATTCTTTATTGCTAATCTCTTTAAAATCTAACCATCTATAAACTGAGAATTGTCCATGGGTATTCCATCTCCATTCTATCTTATCTGACATACTTCTATTTAAACTTATACTTTGTACTAAGGAGTTAATTTTGGAAAACCAGATAATTGTCTTCTAAATTGTAATATAATATGAAGAGATTGTAGTAAAACTTCTTCTACTGTAATGCTTGTATTGATGCCAATACCAAATAACAAGAGGAATTGAACTGCTAATGAGCTATTGTCTATCCAACAATCTTTCCAAATAAAAAATAGTGCTGTCTCTTCCTACAATTGCTACTAAATTGAGATCAATTAAGTCTTTTCTATCATTAACTGTTTCAAAAAGTGTGAATAGAATAGTTTATTGGACACTGAAGAATATTTGAATTTTATAATATCCTTCCATCTATTGTTATATGTTGGATCTCTAAAATGAACTAATCATTTTGTCAATAATACCTTATTCATTTTTTCTAAATTTGAAACTTCTAATCCTTCATTTCTTTTAATTTGCATACAGTCTTCCAATTAACTAAAGCTATTTTTTTTTCTTAACAGAACTTCCTTCATACCATAAAAATATTCTTCTTAATTTATTTATTCTCATCCTAACTACTACATGGAGTCTGTATACAAACATCCAGTATAGTGGTACAACTGACATAACAACATTGAGAAGTACATGTTTGCCTTCTAAATAGAGCACTGCTCCTTTCCATTCTAATAATTTCTTTCTATTTTTTTTCTAATAACAAATCTCAATCTTTTAACTTGCAGTATTTTCACACTAAGTGGTACACCTAAATACTGCAGCCTAGTGAACTAGATAAAAGTAAACTATAATTTTCTTTTATATTTAAAAAAATTATTTCATATTTACAATAATTTATTTTTAAACCAGAAAAGTTTTCAAATGCAAGCAATATCCATTTGAGATTTTTATATATTCTAACTTGGCTTCTAAAAATAATAGAGGGTTATCTGCAAAATACAAATTTAAAACAGTAATATTATCATTAAATTTCCCTAACCATTTTAATTTACCATTTTGCTGTGTTTTTTTCAGAATAGTATTCAAATCATCAACTACTAAGATAAAAAAAAAGAGATAAATTGGAAGATAACTCTTATCATCACGTTTATAATGAATAACTCTTATTCTTATATAAGAGTGATGATGATCATAATTATTCGTCGTTAATTTCTCTTATTTTGTGTCACTCAGAAACGTGGTTTTGTGAGTTATCATCTTACCTTTCAACTGTAAAACAAAACTATGAATCAAAAAAAAAAAAAAAACTGTAAAACAAAACTGCAGAGAGAGCTCAACATTGTCATTTAATTCGCAGTAGCAAAGAATATATCCACACCATTGTATGTTATGTCCTTTTCTAATTTATGGATGAAGATAGTTTATTTTTGCAAGGTTAACTCTAGATGCATTCTTTTTATGAATAAATATTTGATATTTTTTAACAACCTTCTGAAACATATTAGCTTAAGAAAATTGTAAATATTTCCCAATTTCTATATTTTAGCATCAACTTTGTGCAAATCAAAATCTATTTAACTATCCATAAAAAATCTTCTAACCTCTACTTTCAAATGTATCAAATAGCTGATATATGTATAAACGGCCTCCGGTTAAACTTGATAAAAAAAGCTTATATATAAAATACATATAACATTATACACCATTAGAAATGAATTAAAATTATCAGAACATGTTTTTTACCATTTTTTGCAAAATAAAATTATTTGCTCGTCAATCAAAATATCTTTTAAACAAGAGGAGATATCACATAACAATGATTATTTTGACAATTTGGACAACATAATTTCAAATGAATTAATAAAAACAGAAAAAATAGAAAAAGTTTATAGATAAATACTTGAACTTGATTGTGTTTAAATTTGATGTGATTTGAGTGTCAATTTATATTCCATTATGAACCATTAATTATTAACAGCTAAAAGTTGCATTAAACTTGATGGTTTTTATTGAGTGTGAAATGACAGTCATCATATTTTAAAAACAACTAACGTGTAAGTTCAAAAATGTGTTTATAAGTTTTAATTTTTTTTTATTAATTTATTAAATTTTCATTATCAAAATAAGTCATTGTCAAAGAAATCTCTCCTCTTTTAACTATATCATTAAAACTATCAAATAGTTGGATTCCTGGATAATAACTTCTAAGTTTTTAAATCTCTAAACCAGATCCCTCTCTAAGCTTTTAAATCTCTAACTGTAGGTTTCATAAATCATGATCCATTTTAGAAGAAACTGGGCCTCAATATGCTAACAAATAAGCCCACTAACGGCCTAACTGGGCCTCAATATGCTAACAAATAAGCCCACTAAAGGCCTACCCAATAACCCAAATCTCCTCTCCCAAGTTTCCAACAGCTTCTTAGATTTAAAAAATAATAATCTGAAATTGTGAAGGGAAAGGAAGGAGCACTCACGCTGTAAAAAGTGAAGCCCGGACCACAATTTTAGAATCTTGATTCTCTGTTGCCTCTATAACCTTACTAATTATGTAGCGAGTCGCATTGTAGGAGTCTCGGAGGAGGTTCAACATTACACAAACAAAAAAGAGAGGAAATAAAACAAAACAAGCAAATTGCAAATTGTACATTCCTTTTGGTAGCGATAACTCTTGCCCATAGTAACATTTTCGGAATTAATTTAGCTCCTTATTTTTTTATAAAAAAATCTCTGTCAATATTGTGTTAATAACTATTTAACGAATTGATATCCTCTAACAACAATTATCTTGACAATCTTAGTAATGTATTCTTTTTTTCCAAATAACTAAACAAAGTCCGAAAATATAGAAAAATATAGATATGTTGCGAGTCAATTTAGTGAAATTCGAGTGTAATTTGATATTCCAAGTATATTTGAAAATTTCAAATCGTTTGATAATTGTAGTATTTATTTTTCCATGTACACATGATACGACTAGAGTATATATTACAGTTAAAATGTTGGATTTTCAAAATTAAGTGTTATTTAAACAGGGGCGGATTCAGAAAAAATTTCATGGTTCAACATTTCGATTTTTTTTTCTGGGTGGTTCAAAATCATGAATATTTTTAAAAAAATCAAATTATAAGTTTATTTTTCAGAATTTTTTCTAATTACATGATCAATTTTGAAACTTTTTTTTTCAGAGTGGGTCAACTGACTCATCCTGAATCTATGTAGCTCCGCCACTATATTTAAATGCTTGAAATTAATCAAGTTAGTCCATTTGTGAATCCCTATCCATAATTAAACCCATAACTTCTAAACTATAGTAATAACTTGGGATTGTATGCAAGTCGTTTGATTGCTTTTCTATATTTTGCGCTTGTGTTTATCAGCAATCTCTACAATTTAATTAATAAAATATCAAAAAAGAATAAATAATAAATTTGCTCAAACTAAAGTGTATTCGGCCTGTGTTGAGGTTTAGTTGAAGAAATTGGCATTTCTACACCTACAATTCTGATACAAATTATAGATCAAATCAAACTAAAGTGTATTCGGCCTGTGTTGAGGTTTAGTTGAAGAAATTGGCATTTCTACACCTACAATTATGATACAAATTATAGATCAAAGTAAGATCTGGAGATTGTTAACTTAAACAGATTTATCACATTCAAAATAAACAAAATTAACAAAATAAAACTCTGAAAATGAAGTTAGAATTTCTCTTTTGAAATCTCAATATATAGACTGAAAATTAGCTTTTAGTCTAATGACTAAGAACAACTCAGACATATAATTAAACTTTGAATCTTACTAAAAAAAAGTAAATACTATAAACAGAGGAATATGCATAAAAATTGATAATGCACAGCAATTTTTCAGTTACGTAGGTATGGTATATGTGTAGTTGCAAGTCATAAATAGAATCAACATGCATAGGTGTTATCTGGATAAGAATGCGATGTATTGTTTGTACAAACATTCAATTCCAACAACCAACCAAAAATAAGAATAAAAAGTTCCCATGTAAGCCAAAATTTTGGGTCAATTCGAACCTTTTCTCCTTGTTGTATTATTGACTTCTTCGTGCTAACTGGTGAATACAAATAATTGCGAACTGTTTTCTGCAGAAAAGCAACAGTAACAACTCATGGTTAGTAGTTAGCAACAAGAAAACTATTTTACCGACAATCGGCCACATATTAATGGCGTCGAGATTTTCATTTACCAAATTTTAAATTATGTTAGCTTAATTGCTCAACACATCAGTTTTCTTCATCAAGAATTTCTTACTGAATTTTGCACAAATCAAATGAATCTGCTATTAATTCTATGAAAACCATATTCAAGTTGGGTTTACCACAACACTGTAATGCCAGTTCTCAGTTTTTTCAACCAGTATAAAAGAAAACTCTACCAGTAGCATCAGCAAATGTGATCACTAATTGGTACCAAAAATCCATGAAAACACATGGTTGGTCTTATATCCTGATAACCAAAAGTACCAATATTTCAGAGAAAATAAAAATTCCACAAATGTAGATTAGTTTAGTCTTTAGACCATAACAGTAGCATCAGATACATCAGAAATTTAAAATGAGACAAGCAACAACATAAGAAAATTACAGACCCTAATGTTTACCTATCAGACACCAACTAAAAACCATTTAAACAAGTTCAAAGTTGGTCTTTCTACTTGACAACACACAAAACATAAAATATCCCTGGTTGTCCTGCTCTTTCTTAGAAGAAAGCTCGGCTTCCATAGAAAACCCTCGAACTTTTGTCCTTCCCATTTCCATCCCTTCTCCCAGAAGTTGAACTACCATTCTCACTGGAATTTGAGTTTGTAGTAGGGCTTGGGATGGGGCTGGGGCTCGCGCTGCCATTTTCAAAGTCAATATTAGGCAATTTCATCTTCGCCAGAGATTCGGTGAACTGTTGCATGCTTTTCATGTACATGTCAACTATGTCTTTCTGGTTCACTGTATGATCCTGGTCAATTTTGATGTTAATCATAGGCTTTATTACTGTCTCTGATGACTCTGCCTCAGTTTCAGCCCCCTCTGAGGTGGTCTTATCCTTATATGAATTTGTGTAAGTTGTTGCTGAGTCAGTTGTGGCCACGCTGCTCAGTGGCTCACCATGGACCGAGTCCACACTATTCTCAGGAGTGGTGGTCGAGAAGCTCTCAACCACACGTACGCCCGCCTCATGAGAATTAGGGTTTTCGCTATCCTCAGAGGTTACCAGGCTTTCAGAGCTTGGTAAAGGAGCATTGTCCACTTCAGTACATGGTATGCCAAAATACTCTGACACCATGATCTGGTTCTCTTTCACCAACTTCAAATCAGGAAACTCAATCTTCTCCAACTCAGCAGACACCGGCTCCGAGGCAAGGGCCGACCCATTAGATTCCTTTGTTTTAACACTGCTTTTGTTAACTGGAGAGGGAATTACAATAACATCAGGGGAAGAACCAGAATACGACAGAGATAGTTGCACAAATCCAGCAGGAGATTCAAAAATGTCACTTGCAGTGAGAGCAAACTCGCCATTTATCTTGTTATCAGGCGCAACTAGGAGATCCGATAAGGGGATCAAGGTAAGGCCGAGTAGCTGGTCCTGCATGTAGTTCTTCACTCTGCTGAGCATCCAGATCTCACAACGTATCGATAATTCCAGCTCACGGACCCCAAGGCGTAACGACTCATTGAACACTGGGCTGCGCCCTCCACCGTTAATGGTACCGGTTGATACCGAGTCTACAGTGGTATTGTTGTCAGAATTTTTACCTGTAGCAGTAAGAGAAACCTTCGCATACACATCTTGTTTGTGGTAGATGCATATATTGTGTATGTCTCGGGCCTGATGGACTAACACATCTAAATAGCCGATAAAAGGCGTGCCTTCTTCATCCATTGCTGTCCCCTCTTGATTGGTAGAGTTCACATGCTTTGCTTTAGAGGGTTCAGAATCCGGTTTTTGGTAGGTGGAATCCATGTTTCAAGGAAGTGCTTCTGCATGTACAAATTGCAGTACAGTAGTTAGAGAAGAGAGATCAGAAGACAAGAAATAGTTAAAGGCCTATTTTAGTATGTATACTCAAAGTGTAAACTTATAGCAACACAGTTTGATGCTTAGTCAAAATCTTAAGAGTAGGTAAGAAAGCCAAATCCTCAGAGCTGTTGATGCTGGTAAAACCTTCAAAATGCTGCTGCAATAATAATTTTAAGAACAACAAAAATTGATAAAAATATTTTATGTATAAATTGAGAAGCACCTGGATGAAATACTTCAATTGAACAACTAAGAAGAAAGATCTACAACCTATTCAATTGTTCGTTAAACACCTAACTTAAACTTAGTACCTTCTACACAGCAAGCAATAGTCAGTCAATCAACTGTTGCCTTGCCAGATGGTTAGGAAATCTACCTACTGAACTCACGATCCGTTTTCTAAGCGATTTCCCAAACCCTACTGGATCAAAAGGTTTTTGGTTTTAGTTTTAGGAAGAGAACTTGAACCGGAAGAGAAGAGACTCACCTATTACGCTGATTCTCACTTCTAGTTCGTTGTAACTGAGTGATTCTTTTTCAGTTTGTAACTGAGTGGGATGAGATCCGCCTGCGGTTGAGAGAGAGAGAGAACAAATTGGGAAGCTAATTATAAGAATCGAGAAGGATTCAATCAATCAAAAAGGGGAAGAAGAAGCCTTATCAAGATCTCAACATTTCTCATTTTCTCTCTTCTCTTTTTTTGCTTTTTTTTATTGAAAGGAGAGAACTTGTATGTTGCTACTGGAAACAGGAAACGCGAAAGGGGCAGAGAAAAAGGGAACAAAAAATAGGAGGTCCCAACAAAGTCCCAGAAGGATTTATAATCAGAAAATAAATAAATAAACTAATTAATTAATTAATTAATAAAGTGAAATTTGTATGGATAAGATACGAATCTCCGAATGTGTTTTGCACTATATATCTCCAGGATACGCATTACGAGGTGTACAAATTGTCAACTGTGATTCTTGAGCCGCTCAATCTTTGTTTATAAATTATAACCTACAAAGTATTAAGTATAAATTCATCTGTACTGTAAAAAAAAAAGATAATTGATAAAAGTGAAAAGTAAAAAAATAAAAGGTACTGCTTAAACACTATTTAAATGTCAATTGGGGCGGCCGAATACATTGAACTGAGATAAAAAGTTATAACAGCGGAAATTTCAATTAGAGATCTTAGCAACTTTTTACTTTTTACTTTTTACTTTTTACTTTTTATTATTATCTCATATTATTCATGTAAAAATAAAAACTTAGATTATATTACGTTCCATTTTAAACAAATACTGACACAACTATGAACACTAATGTCTGAATTCTTAACGTCTTGAGATCAAATTTTCATGCCAGAAAAAAAAATATGAAAATTGCATTTTGTTTCATTATAAACACTTAGTGGCACAACTATAAATACTTAATGCTTCAATTCTTAATACCTGGAGTCTAGATTTTTCATGCCAAAAACATTGAAATTGTATTTCGTTTCGGCTGTAAACATTTAGTTAACTGAAAAAATATCGTATTTAATCATGTAGGGTGCGTTTGGATCATGTCATGGTTAGTGTAAAAATAGTGCTATCTAGATTAGTGGTTGAAATAGTTGTTACTTTTTGCTATCTAGGTTAGTGCAAAAATAGTGTTAATTTTGTGCTATCTAGGTTAGTGAAAATGTTGTTTGGATTGCACATTTGGAGTAGTGATAGTGAGTTAATAAATAATAAATTATTTTAGTTTTCTAACGATAATAATAATAATAATAAAATAATAAAATATTGATATCAATTTATAATATATAATAATACAATAATAATAAATGATAATAATAATAAAATAATGATAATTACAATAATAATAATAAAATAATATAATAATGATAATTACAACAATAAAAATAAAATAGTAAAATAATAAAATAATGATAATAACAATAATAATAATGACAATTATAATAATACTAATAAAATAATAATGACAATAATAATAATAATAAAAAAATGACAATTAAAATAATCATAATAAAAATAAAATAATAATAATGACAATTATAATAATATTGACAATTATAATAATAATAAAATAATGATAATTACAATAATAATAATAATAAAATAATAATAATGACAATTATAATAATACTAATAAAATAATAATGACAATTATAATAATAATAATAATAAAATAATATTAATGACAATTATAATAATAATAAAATAATGATAATTACAATAATAATAATAAAAATAATAATAATAATGACAATTATAATAATACTACTAAAATAATAATAATAAAATAATGACAATTAAAATAATAATAATAATAAAATAATATTAATGACAATTATAATAATAATAAAATAATGATAATTACAATAATAATAATAAAATAATAATAATGACAATTATAATAATACTAATAAAATAATAATGACAATAATAATAATAAAAAAAAAATAATGACTATTAAAATAATAATAATAATAATAATAATAAAGACAATTATAATAATAATAAAATAATGATAATTACAATAATATTAAAAGAAATAATAATAATGACAATTATAATAATACTAATAAAATAACAATGACAATAATAATAATAATAAAATAATGACAATTAAAATAATAATAATAATATTAAATAATAATAATATCAAGATGATGATTACAATGTAATAAAATAATAATTTTGCTACCATTTTGTTGGATTAGCAAAATAGCACTAACCAACACTACTCACAACTTACTAAATCATGTTTGGATCACATTTTTGTGTGGATAGCAACCATTATCCATGATTAGTGCTATTTTTTGTGATCCAAACACGCCCGTAAACACTTGTGAATCATATTTCAATACTATTTTTTTTCATTTTGCTGGCTATAGACTGAACTTTCTTTGGCGCTGCATTTTTGCGCATAGGTCCTCCATTGTTGAGCAAATCTGCAAGGACATTTTTCATTTTTAGAAAGATTAGTTAAGAGCATAACTAGGAGACAGACATCAGAGTTCTATTAGCAGTATCCTTTTAGTTAATATTTCAATATTTTTTCTTGAACTTTCAGTTATATTTATCTATTGTGAATTTCAGATAATACCGTTAGAGTTTATAATGACTTAGAATTTTGCAAGTATTTAGAGTAATAAAAAAAAAATGCATGTTGAAGCTTAGAAACAAACTTTTTTTTTATATATAAGGAGATATGTTGCTTTTTCTACATTTATTGCTTTTCAAATAGGAGACATAGCTAGAAAATTAATATAGAGAGGACTGAATTAAAATTATTGTATAATTTTAATTTTATAAAGAAGACTAATTAGTACTAATAATTAAAAAAGTTTGAAGTTTAATGCAAAACTTTATAAAATTTCAATTTATGGTTGTCTTAGCCTCCTTGATAAACATTAGCTCCACCCATTTTTTTCAAATGTTTTTTATTGAATCATATGCTCATGAAAATTTAAATTCATTATCTTTTAAAGTCATTCTAATTGCTATCGCTTGATCTATTATTAATTTAGAAACAAACTAATAATAGTAAATTATTACCCAACCCAAAACCATCTTTTATGGCTTTGAGAAGTGTTACCTTAAAGCTGATTTGGTGATAATAAATAACAATGATTATGTCAATTCATATCATATGCACAACAGTTAATCAGAAAATCTAAATAAATTATTGTATTTGGTAGGGGTATATATGAAAAGTTGATTGTGAAAGCAATCTAGTAAAGAAGAAAAACAAGAATTAAATTTAAGTGGATCGTTGAAAGGCTGAACTCGGTCACCTCATTTTTTGAACCCAAAAGTCAAGCTTTTGATTTAGCCTCAAATCTCAATTGGCTTTAAAACTTGCAAATTTGGAGCTATTCGGAAATTAAATTTGATCTTTTATAACTTCTCATGTGTAACCGTGGGTGTTGTGACTACATTTTTTTATTGAAATCTTGCTTGAAATGTGGTGAGCTATATTACTCGGATACTTCATTCTCCTAGCTGTACGCGTATCAGATACATCTCGAATACGTATACGCCTTGGATATGGTGCGGGTGCGTATCGAATACGCCGCGTGGCGTATTCAATTATTTTATATTATTTGACCGACGGATTCGGTCAAGATGCATTTAGGATACGTTTTTTGATACGAATTGAGTTTTTGGATACGTTTGGGATACGTTTTTTAATACAAATTGACTTTTTGGATACGTTTTTGGATATAGATTGGATTATTTAGTAATATTAAATAAGCAATTGTGTATATTATATAATATTAATCACACCACATAATTTGTATAGTAATATTAAATAAGCAATTGTTATTTCATAAGTATCAATATATATTAAAAAAAAGTTGAATAGAAAAACAAATTTCAAGCATTTTAATATATAATATGATTTTTTTATTATATATATAACCGCACCCGTATCTGCGATTTTTTAAAATTGTTTATTGCCGCACCCGCATTGTATCAGATACGATACGCGCACCCGCACTCGTGCAACACAGGTGGTGAGTGACATACTATTATTGGAGAGGTACAAGGATATATTTTATCCAAGCTGCAGGTGATGTTTGTGCTGCTTTGTAATTTTTTTTTATCTTGTATAGTTGTATATAGGGATATGCCATAAGCCCTCGGCCCCCAGCCCGGCCCCTGTAAAGCCCCTGTCAGATCCGGCCCTGACCCGGTCCTTATTAAGATTTTGAAAGGGCCGGGCCTTATTCCAAAAATACAGGCCCCTATTTACCCGGCCCTTTCAAGCCCCGATCCTGTCGAGCCCTTACCCGGCCCTTTGCAACCCTTATTCACGTCAGCCCCTCAAACCCTTATCAAACCCTTTCACAATTTAAAAAAATTAAAAAAATAGATCAAAGCCCTTATTATCCGGCCCTGATCCAGTCCTTTGCAACCTCGAGGGCCTGATAGGGGCCGGGCCTATTTCCTTAGAACAAAGCCCTTATTATCCGGCCCCTATTAAGCCCTCTTTAGACCCGGCCCTTATCCGACCCTTTCGTAGGCTCTTTAGGCCCGGCCCTTAAGACTTTGCCTAGTTGTATACCATTTTAATTTCAAAGCATTTATGTGATTGATGTTGATGTATTGTCTCGAGGACATTTCTTAGTTATGGAAAAAAGTTACTTCAAAGTTGAAAAAATGTTAATGAATTCATATGTTAGGTAATGAAGCAACTTTTGAAATTTTCTATGGTAGCATTACACATGAATGTAATATATATTAATAAAGCAACATTCTGCAAATTATGAATTAAAAAAAAATGTTTGAGGCAATACCCAACACCGGAAAGTACCAATTAGCATGATTTTCATTCCTATTAAAATGTTAAGTCTTGTACAAAAGGTAAATAAGCATTATAAATAATGTATCGTTTGGCCAATATATTCCAAATATAAAATTGAAAATAGTCATGTTTTTTTTTGTTTGTTTATACTTATGACAGATAATTGTGTTTACATTAATAATGAAAAAATGGACCATTACTAAGAAAAATCTAATTGTATTTTTGGTCAAAATATATGGAAAATTTTGGATATAAATGATTAACTTCATTCATATATTCTAAGTATTCTATATCCATGGCATAGATTGTGAAAAATTAATTACTAAATTTTACTACTTATTTTTTAAGATTTAGCTATGCAACACATCAAATAATCTCCTAGAAAATTTCATGAAATGAATTATATTATTTAGTTTGTTTATAAGTAATAGAAACTCTTACAAGCCTTAACAAAAATCCAGGACTTATGGAATCATAGAAATAATATAAAATTATTTGAATATTAAATACACGAGTGGAATAGTTAGAAGGGTAAAATCCACAGTATTTGAACAATTGGATGTTTGTTGAGCCAATAGCCATGCTATCAAATTATTGTATGGAGCTTTGCATTTTAATTACTTTCTATTGCTTTGTTAGAATAATATATTATTGTGATTAAATACTCTTTTTATTAATGTTACAACAAGAAATGAGTATTTTGTTGAAAATTAAGTAAAAAATATGGCTTCTCAATTTCTAAATCTGGAAAAAAGAAGAAAAGAATTAAACAGTAGTTCAACGAGGTTCTATCATTTTCAATTGGTTTTCAGATGAGACCCGAATCTGCTGTAGCGCAGTATCGTTTCTTTCAGATGGGAATATTCCGGATCGGCGAATCCTTAATGGCAGAAAAATAATGATTATTCTTCAGAAAGTTTATTTCTTTGCAATCTCATACATTATTTTTATGTATTTTTTTTATAAGTATTATACATATTTTATTTTTTTCAAAATAAGTTGTACCACAAGACACGAGTTTCGACACGATTGAAATTATTCAGAATAATCAACTGAATGAAATTATATAAGACAAACATTATTTTTCTCAATTAATTTTCTATTACTTCATGCACTCCAAATAATAATCAAATGAGTTATACTCTTCATTCATGTCATGAATAACGATTCACTTCGTTTTAATCCACAATTTTCGATACGATTTTTTATTTTTCTTATTTTCAACAATTGAAACACATGCATTGGGAATAAAGTCTCTAGATTGATAAAACAACATTTTATATACTATAAGCATGCAATTCTGCACCTATCTAGTATAAATTTAGTTTTATTAAAATTACCAAAAATATTTTTATGCATGTTAGATGGTTAATTAATTGCGGATATTAAATAGTTAATTGTGTAGCTAAATTATTTTAATATTCTGACTGCAAAGAAGAGCAATGAAAAAATATTATATGGAGTGATGAAGTGCAAAACTAGAAAAATGATTAAGCCTTTGTTACACAGTTAATTTAATGCTAAATACTTTTTATATGCGCTAAAGAATAATATCATAGCAAAATTCATCTTTAACAAGATTTGTAGATATATTGTTTTTAACAGGCCTTTCATATGAGATATGCAATGGTAAATATCAATAATAATATGCAAGATTTATATTTTTTTCTAAAGAGAACAAAATGGTGCATACTTTTAAATTATACATGATTATTTTGTAAAAAAAAAATTTGACAAATAATATATATACACAAAATTATTTTATAAAAAAAAAAATCAGTGGAGGCAGCCCCGGCTTTCGGTATGTTAATAAAAAATATTAACATTTTTAGTATAAAGCATGGCGGATGTGACTATCAAGTCTGCTTTAAATTTTAAATTACAATTGCACCGATGTCGAAATTTTGCACTGCATTAATTGTCTTACCTGCTTCAGCTTGACTAAAATTTGAAATGGTATTGGTAGATGCACTAAAAAATTTGGTATCTTTAGGTTTGCATCCCAGCACAATTGTTTGCTTAATTTTATTAGAATAATATATAGTTTGTGAGGGGGTTACATTTGGATTATTTGATCTAATTATTTGATAAGCCTGTAAATAAATAATAAATTTGGTACTTGTATAATTTATCAGGTAAGAAACGACTCTTGATCTAGTGATTAAGAGCAATGCTCTCTCAAAAGAAGCTCTCATGTTTCAAATTTAGCTCTGGAAGATTTTATGTCAAAATTTGAATTAGACTTGAGACAAACGACACTTCTTTAAAAGAAAAAAATAATTTACCAGGTGTTTATATCTAAAGGATATTAAAATATTTGCCATCAGACATGGAATTAATAATAAATAGATGAGAGATCAAACTTAAATTGCAGAATAACATGTTAGATATATATAATTTAATCAGATATGAACATTACAGGTTTTATCAATTTTACAAAGAATAAAAAATATAAATAAAAAGAGATATGAAAACCTATTCATGTGTAGTGATTGGTATTTTACATAAACTATCAACTAAAAGAATGACTAATTTTTAAAATATATTAGTTTCAATTACCCAATCGATAATTAAATAGTCCCTAGATTAGAGATTGGATAAAAAAATTATCAAGTTTAATCCAACTTTTTACAGAATATTTGATGATCCACGATGAAATATTAAATGACATTCAAATCACACTAAATTGAAAATACAACTAATTTATAAACTCAAGAGTAAGTTTATGTAATTTTTCCTATTTGAAAGATTTCATATGAATTAATTAATATAAATTTTCATTGTTAAGATTGTCAAAATAAAGTAATCTCTCCTCAAAAAGAAAATGAAATTGGTGAAAGAGGTGCAAAAAAGAAAAGAAAATATATATGAATTGTATCTAACAAGCACAAGCATCCATACAAGAATCAAGGCCAATTTAACTCTCACTTCTCTATCTCATCAAGATAAAAAAAAACACCTTTACCATAACCACTCTATTTTTTAAGGACGCTGATACAGTGTTTCGTGTTTTGTCCTCCAATTCTCCTGTTGACAATGACGCGCGAGTTCCGCCCAAGGACCCGACCCGTGGAATCGTGCAGAAATTCAAAAAAATTCGAAAAAATATATATATATTAAAATAATGTGCAAACAAATTTTTAAAATTCAAAAAAACCGACGGATCCTAACCCGATCCGCCCCAACCCATGCCCGACCCCCTTGGACCCGACCCTCCCGGGTTTATCACGGGTCGGATTGGCGGTTTTGGGTTCGGACCCGTGGAGACCCGCTCCGTTGGATCCGTGAATCCATGAATCCGCGCGGGTCGGATTCACGGGTACCCGACCCGGCCCGTTTGTACAACACTAGGATGATATACATCAAGTGTGCGAATTATTGTATAGCACACTGGATGCATGGTTTAGACTTTAGAGGCCATGGAAAGAGACAACAGAGAAGAAGGTAAAGACATTTTCACTATCAACACTCACTCTTGCAAGGTTTTGTGATTGTTGAAGGTGTTTGGTATGATCAGGATCATGTAATTAATCAAACTTTACTGGCAACTAAAAAAAATTACACATTGAAAATTTAGAAAGAAGATAAAACTACAACTTAGTTTTAAAGGGAACTATTCAATAATTAATTAAAGAACTGTATACTGTCTGATACTGGTTGTTCCTATTCCTAACACTGTAACACATCACACATGACAATGTTTACTGCAATGTAATTAATTTTTTTTTATCAACTTGACGCTAAGGTAAGCGCTGACATCATCATGGATTAAAAAAAAGAGGAATAAGATAACATCATTTTTCTTCTAGATGATATGGTTAATTATTTATTCAACACCAATGCAGTATTTTTTTATTTTTGGTAATTATGAATATGGTACTTATAAAAATATCGAATGATTAGAACGGTAGAATGCGGCAGTTTTTTTTTCGCCCGCACGGTAGATTTTCTACCGTGCGCCATTCTTTTTTTTTTCTAAAATAACACACGTTAATTTTTTTACCGTGCAAGAGCAAAAAAAATTGGGTTCTGAAAATGATTTACGATTCCAACCATGCATAAAAAATATTTATACTATTGACCATATATAAACAAACATTTCTATACATTTGATTATGATTTTAACCCCCACGGATAATACTAAAATAAAATGCATATATAATGCAGCTGATGCAGGCTAAAAATAAAAAGACAAAATTATAATTAAATAATCGGAATTTTTTGCTATATATGGTTGAAATTGCAATTATTTTTATGTGTATAGTCTACATTGTAAATAAATTTTCAAACAAAAAAAAATCAACTAAGATGGCACGGTAGAACTCCTACCGTGCGGCAAAAAAAGAAAATCAGCCGCACGTTACAAAATCTACCAGTCTGACTATTCGATCAAAAAATTTGACCCTCTTGACTACTTTTATCAGTACCATTTTCATAATTACTAAAAATAAAAAATTCTGGCACCAATGCTAGCTAGCTTTTTACTTTGGAAAATAAGAAGACAATGAAAAAACTTGTTTTAATTTTTTTTGAAACAAGTGGAAAACACGCGCCACTTCATTTTCTTAATAAAAACGAAGCATACACAATTTAACCAACAAAAATCAACATTTCATACTAACTATCACTATTTATAACCCTATACATCTAAAATCCAACAAAATAACAAAATATCTCTACTAACAACATTAACAAAACTAGAAGAATCCCCATGGCTCCATACAATCATTTTCGCACATTAAAAAACCCTATCTAAAGAGATGATATTTGAGCATCGACACATCCCGCAATTGCCAACAAGACATCTTGTACTTCTACCAATCGCCGTCTCCGATGCTTAACCAGTCATCGCACCCGAACTAAAGTGAAATATGCCCCAAGTCGTTTGGTTATATATGTACCTCACAATCTCCAGATCACACCTCGATCAGAGCTCGATCGTGTTTCTCACACGTTCACAAGCGAATTGCCAGTCGCATCAGCCCTCCCAACAATCACGATTAATCCTGAATACCCATGTAGATCTCCCACAGTTCACAATCAATCACAATCAATCTTGAATCTTGCCAGCATCCCTCTTTGCAAATCCATCAATAAAACTCATTTTTCACCTTGCCCAATGTCCAAATTTTTGACAAACCCTATATGATACTGAATCTCAAATTGATGATCAATTCTTTTGTCTACTGTCTCAATTAATTGCAAACCATATCTAATATCTTGCCAATCCAATCTTAGATCAACAAAACCATTAATCTGGTTTGGTTTTCACACGAATATCTCAAACAAATATTACCTCATTTATTGTGAGTCGAGCTCCTAAACTCAGCACCATGTTAGAATCATGATCTGTCAGAAAAACAGACTTCCCGATCGGATCTTAGCAGTGAACATCATCTCAGATATGTGAACAATGGACTTCATCTTAATGCATATGTGCACCAACTTGCATTTTAGTTTATTTCGAGTGCATATATGTTTTAAGTTTTGCAAATCAACAAAAATGAGAGATTGTTGACTCAAATATTTCTCAAGTTTGTTGATTTGCAAAGCAATGTTTAAATCTCATCAATATTTGCGTGTTGTGAAGAATTATTGTAGGTGATTAAAGCAAGATCAAATGAGCAAGAGATTGAACCAAGGGAGATTAAGAGCTGAAGAACTCAAGACTTGATATGAGTTAAATAGGTTTAATCTCTAGAACTTTAGCTATTTAAAATTGGGAGTTAATTAGTTAAATTCAGAACAAAATACAACTTACCGTTATAACGTCATCTTTGACGTTATAACGCTAGAGTGCTAAATCATAGAATTGCTAAGTACAAAGAGTATTTACACATAGCATTATAACGTCAAGTATGACGTTATAACGCTAGAATCTTGAAATTTTCAAATGTTTTTTTAAAATAGATTAAGAATAAAATAAAATTCAAAACTTCAAGAATATGTCTTAAATAACATTTAAGTTTATGAATATAAACTTTATTTCATCAAAATGGGTTAGTGCAAGAAATAGTATAGATAGGAGCCTCTCAAAGGAGCTCGCACTTTGCGCATGGGTGTCTGCTATAGAGGCCATTGAAGATGTACCGCAAGATAAATAAGGATGCGAAGAGAGTTGAGTCGAGCCACGATATATAAAGTATCCATATAGTCCACACCATAGGTCTTAGTATATTCTTTGGTTGGCTTAGTAGCAAAATTTTCAAACCTTAAATTCTAGAGACTTGGTATTATAACGTCAAGTCTGACGTTATAACGCTAAGTCAGAAACTTGATCAAATTTGATTAAGTTCTGAACTCTGACGTTATAATGTCAAGTCTCAGTTTATCATCAATCGATCATATCCCATCTCATCTCGATCAGTCGATCAAAGCTTTCTCAGCACAACCGGTCACTTCTTGATTGTTCTTGATCAACGATTTCACCCTAAGCTCATCATATTGAACATTTGTTCTTGATCGTCGATTTCAATCCTCATCACAACATCGATTTTCAACATTTGTTAGAGTTATGGCTTCAGATCTCGCACCACGACAAAATCCCTCTTTTGTGATTCGGAACCAGGGTTGAAGGAGATAAATAGAAAAGAGAAGAGGAGAGAGAAATGAGAAAGGGGAGGAGGGAGGCCGGGGAGGTCGAATGCGACCTCTCCGCCTAGAGTTCTCAAATCGCCTTTCTTATCGCCTCTCTCTTTTTCTCGTTTGTTTACTCTATGGTACACTTGTTTTTTTAAATTGAGGGGAAAAAATCAAAGACACCGTAAGAAATCCATTCCGAAGCAGTTCTGAGTAACAGCATTTTTTTCAAAATGCATACATTCATTAAGTAATCGCTTAATCTTTTTCAAAATGCAATCGTCAGAAAGCATGAAAGGGACGCGCCTATATGACTAAAAAAACAAAACAAAAAATTATGGTTTTAACGAAATTTGGAAACACAATATATGGTCTTTCTGAGAAAAATATTTCACATATATATACATCCTGTCAGATTATATGGTACCAGTATTTTATGTTTGGTCCCACTTTGCCTTCATTTATAGAGCAAAGCAGCTTTTAATTCTTTTGCTGGGCTTGAAAAGTGAAAGTTCAGTTGCTTTTTTTACTTAAAAACCCAAAATAAGTTTTTTATTAAAAAAAATGGTGGGACCCCAAGTGCACTCAAACCAAATGGACTTAAAAGACTGCAAACAGGCTCATTTAATTCATTATTAAAAAGTCTAAAGGTACATTTTCTATTTAGTATTTTAGCATACATTTACTTGTTCACACTTGATTCTTTTTTAGGATCATTAAACCTTTTTCTATCTTGGTTGAAGCTTTGGAAGTGTTTTGGTTTCCTTCTTTTTCTAAAGGTGTTTAATTGTTTATACATGATACAAATCCATAGGCCCCAAATTAATCTAGAAGGGCCCACAAACTATTATTCAGCCCAGGACAGAATATATATATATATATATATATATATATATATATACTATGGCTAGCGTGCTTCCATAAGCACTTTGGGTGAAACGCTTACGGGTCAAATTTTAAAATGTAGCGTCTGAAATTTCGATTTAAAGAGCTCAAAAATTTATTTATATCATAATCTTGTAGAATACTAATTTTTTCTATTTTTAGAATTTTCTAACTATGTCTAATGATTTTTTAAAGATGACCTTATTTGACATATAAATTAAGGTATTTTTATTATTTTTTGGGTCAACTTTAAAAAATCATAAGACATAGATAGAAAATTCTAAAAATAGAAAAAATAGTATTCTACAAGATTATGATATAAATAAATTATTGATCTATTTAAATCGAAATTTCAGACGCTACATTTTAAAATTTGACTCGTAAGCGTTTCACCCGAAATGCTTATGGAAACACACTAGCCATACTATATATATATATATATATATATATATAGAATCCGGCTAATGTACTAACGTTAGCAAAATCAAAACCGTGCTAACGGATTTTTATCTTGAATTCCAAATAAAAAACGGCCGATCCGAACCGTTGAAATTGTTGTCCATACTAAAATCTAAGTAGAGACCAAATTTTATATTTTTTGAATTTTTTTACTATTTTATTCGAGGCATTTAAGAATGCGTTGAAATTGTAAGTTTTTTGAATCGTTAGATTAATTCATTTTCAATGCCTCGGATAAAATAGTAAAAAAATTCGAAAAATATAAAATTTGGTCCCTACGTAGGTTTAGTATGTACAACAATTTCAACGGTTCGGATCGGCCGTTTTTGATTTGAAATTCGAGATAAACATCCGTTAGCACGGTTTTGATTTTGCTAACGTTAGTATGTCAGCCGAATTCTATATATATATATATATAATTTATAATTTCACCAGTCAACACACGGGAAAAGTGTGAACTGTGGATTCTGACATGAAACAAGACTCTCATTTCTGAATAACTACTTGGACAAGAACTAAAAAGGTGGTGCAAAGAAACCCAAAAATTTAGATGGTACTTAATTTTTCAGAGCAAATTTGGTTTTAAAATTTACTTTTTTCTCAAATTATTTTTTGAAGATTTAAATAGATTTACGTTGGCTCCTGAACCGAAGGAAAAAAATAATACTTGGTGAATACTGTAAATTTATTCAATTAACGATGCTACTTTTGCTGACATTGACTCTCTCGTTTAAATGCAAGAGATAATATAGGTTGAAACTCGCAGATTAACTTATTTGAGAATATTTATTCAATTTATATTTATATTTTTTTTCTATTTTTAGTGGTGAAAATCATTCGTATTAGATGATTCAAAAATCGCTAGACCGACGAATTTTCTTCCACTTTAAAATGTAGTATTTTTTTAATAATATATAAAATAGGGTTCAAGTAGATCAGTAGATGTCAATATGTAGATCAAGTTTAATAGTTTGAATCAGTTGTGTATTTATAGTTTATAATTTTGAAATCTGAGTGCAAAATACCGCTTGAATCGCACTTTGTAAAATATTCTAACCCAATTCATATTTTTTTTTTACTTTTTAGAATGAGAAGAAGAATAATGTTTCTCAAATTATAATCTAAACATCAGGTACCTCCATGTGAGATGTGTCTTCTTTAAAAGTGCCATGATTTATTTCTTGAAATGTTAAATAAAACTAACTAATTATGTGTTAAACTGATGGAAATAGATACAACGAAAACTTAGTTCCAGGCGTCTAGCATACATGCATTTATTTTTACCAAGAAATCGTTTTATATCTTGAAAAATATTTTTTTGAATTAAACAGTAAATTGTTGAGAAAAAATATATAGTCTTTCATAAAACAATTAAAATATTTCAAGACTGGCTTTGAATGAATTTACAAATAAGATGACCAATCAAACATCGATTGATTCAAATTTGATGTACATTCAATGGTCAATACACATAAGTGAAAACAAATATAAAATTTTATTTTTCAATTTAAAAAAACATTTTTCAATATCACACAAGTATACCATAACAGTTAATGCAAACCAAACGGGTCCCGAGACGAATTAACCACGAAATTTTCATGAAAAAGAAAAGAGAAAAAGAAGAAAGGGGAAGTCACGGTCTGCCTAAGTTTGGTACGGTTTATAGCTTTTGATTCATGGAACGGGATCTGGTGCTCGTAAATCTCTGTTTGTTTCTCTGCTTGTTTCGATTTGGATCGTTCAAAACTCATCTAACGGTCAAAGCATTTGCCTCCTGAATCAAATCACAGCCGTCCGTGACGATCGGACGGTCGGATCGAGACAAATAGAAAAACAAGCACGGTTTTTACGAGCACCAGATTCGAACTCTTTGATTCATGGTGCAAGAAAGATGGTATCATTTTACTCAAAAAAAAGAAGATGGTATCATAACGTGGGAATCAAATCCGCTGCTTGTATAATTTTTTCTTGTTTTCTCTTTGTTTCGATCTGAATCGTTCAAAATTCATCTAATGATCAAAATATCTGTTTATGAATCAAATCACAACCGTCCGTAACGAACTGACGATCAATCGATTCGTGACAATCGAATTGAGACAAACAGAATTCTGCTTGACTCAAATACAATAAGCAGATTCGGATCCCATAACACGGTGTTTTTTTCTTTTTCTCTTTTTTATTATTTTTTTTCTGAAGTTTAGATACTCTCCATTTTTTCAAGAAAGATATTGCTACAGGGAAAGCGTATCTCACGATCACAGCTTTTATGGAACCAAATTCGATGTTTGTCATATTTCTTTTTGTTTCCTGGTTGTTTCGATTTGAACCGTTCAAAATTCATCTAATGATCAAAGCATCTGTTTTCTGAATCAAATCACAATCGTCCGTGACGATCGATCGATTCGTAACGGTCGAATCGAAACAACCAGAATGCCTCAAATACAAGCAGCAGATTCGGATCCAGCTTTTATAGCTCATGCGTATGCTATGAGCTTATGATGATGATTGTACAAGCTTGCAAAGTCTTTTATTATTTTATAGTACGTATAAATGTATAATAATGCAGTCATGCAGAGACAAGACAGAATAGTTTGTATTATACTATTATTATGCAACTTATTTCTCAAAAGGGGGGCTGATACGAAGCTTCTGTCATGTTCCCATCCGACTCGCCCGATTTATTCGATTAGACTCGAAAAATATCGACCTATAATTTTCTTAAATTAGTTATGAGTTGAATTTCAGTTATCTTGTTAAAATAATATTGATTACGGATATTCTTAAAATGAAAGGTTAAAATCCGACCCGACCGTCAATTTCCGTCTCCCTCGAATATTTCATTATTTTCTTCTCTATAGCAGAAATCATGTTATCGTTTTTCGAATTGATATTGTTCGGATTGAAAAGATGATCAAAACCCGACCAACCCGATCCGAAAACAGATTTTTCGATGTACTGTAAAATACAATTTTTGTAGGCCATCAAGAGAAATCTAGTATTAATATAGTATCAAATTGCATATACTTAATACTCGTATACCGATATACAAGATGTAAATGGGTCGATTCAGATCGTTGACAAAGTTCTCCATACTAAAATTTAGATGGAGACCAAATTTTATATTTTTAGAATTTATTTACTATTTTATCAGATGGTTGAAAAGTTAATTAAGCTAACTATTTACAAACCTCCAATTTAACAAACTTTTTCCTTATCCTATAAAATAGTAAAAAATAAAAAATGTGAAATTTGGTCTCCAACTAGAATTTAGTATGAAAAATGTTTTCAACGGTCCGGATCGATCCTTTACACTTCGTATCTCGAGATACGAGTCTAAAATATATACAATTCGATACTTTATAAAGTATTTTAGTCTTGCTCGTATATATGAGAAATGCTATTGTGTTTTCCAAAGCACGTGCTTTGCGATTGTGGATCATTGAATCTTCAATCAACATGTTGGCACGAATCACAAAGCGTGATCTAATGGTCAACTATCGCAAAGCACGTGCTTTGCAAAGCATAATAGCATTTCTATATATAGAGAAATGCTATTGTGCTTTCTCTCTATGTTAATATGTGAGACTCATTGGTGCATGGCTGGTTAATTTTAACATGTTTACTGTTATGAATTAGTTTAAGCATGTTTACTGTTATAAGTTAGTCAACTGAAATAATTTGAACAAATTAAGTGATTACATCAATGTCAAGCCATGTTTAAGGGCATGTTACTGTTATAAATTAGTCAAATGACATAATTTGAATAAGTGATTAGATCAATGTTTAGGCATGTTACTGTTGGTACAACTAGGATTAATTACTGTTGTTGATATTATCACCTAATTGATATTTAATTAAACATAATAGTTATATCTTGCCTGAACCAACCATTTGTCTAAACTCACCACTAGTTTGAATAGACCAATTAATGATTTATATTTTGTAGGTTTGTACAAGAGGATGCTCCTTGTTTTCATCTCCCATTAGGTATCAGGTACAAGTGGATGTTGTTGCCATATGCGATTTCTTTGAGCAAATCAGGTAACAGAGACAGTATATGAGGAGGAATATTAAAAAAATATATGGTTTATTTACATGAGCAATGAAGATCCTTGTCAGTCCAATTAATATATACAGACTAGGGTGCTCCATGGAGCATCAAACCGCTCGTGCTCCACATTCATTATCTTCAATTTGAAAATTCAACGACCGATCCGAACCGTTCAACATGATCTACATATTAAAATCTACTTGGAGATTGAATTTTATATTTTTTTTGAAATTGTTTGCTATTTTTTTAAAGAGGTAGAAAAATTGTTAATCAAACGGTTTCTAAACCAACAAAAGTTGTAATTTTCATACCTCTCTAAAAAATTCAAAAAAATATAAAATTCAATCTCTAAGTAGTTTTTTATCATGTTCAACGGTTCGGATCGGTCGTTAGAATTTTCAAATTGGAGATATGATGTGGAGTATTAGCGGTTTGGTGCTCCATGGAGCACCCTAGCTAGGGGTGCAAACGGATCGGATACGGA
Organism: Eleocharis quinqueflora; assembly: GCA_964058865.1. Classification (NCBI taxonomy): domain Eukaryota; kingdom Viridiplantae; phylum Streptophyta; class Magnoliopsida; order Poales; family Cyperaceae; genus Eleocharis; species Eleocharis quinqueflora. The sequence continues at coordinate 110,762 of CAXKVX010001586.1, forward strand.
CGGATAATAGCATTACCATATCCGTATCCGCTTTTATTTTTCGGATACGGATACGGATACGAATACGGATCGGATGATAAACGGATACGGATACGAATCGGATAATAAACGGATATGGATGCAAATACGGATATAATTCGGATAATTAAATGGAATGAGTACATTATGAAAAATCGTTAATATATCATTATTCAACAATAAAATTATTTTAAATTATATTATAAAATAAATTTAATGGAATAATTAAAATGTTGTAATGAGTAATGTCTTTATAATTTATTTTTCTAATATTATAAATATTCAAAATAATTAAATAATTAATTTACTTAACTATAAAAATAAAATAAAAAATTTGGGCTGACATATTTTTCGGATATCCGAAAATCCGAAAGTTCCGAATCCGAATAATTATCCGTATCCGGTTCAAAATTCGAAACCGTATTCGTATCCGTATCCGTATCCGAAAATATCCGAATCCGAATATCCGATATCCGTTAAAATCCGAATCCGAATCCGAATAATCGAATAAATATCCGATCCGTTTGCATCCCTAACCCTAGCCTTTCTCTCTCTGTATATATATGAATGTCAAGATCTTTTTTGAAAAATCTTGGCAGCAGCTGCCAAGGTGAATGTCAAGATCTTCACTGCCTTAAAATGTGAATACGAATATGAGTATAAATATAGAGATTAAACAGAAGTTCCAATTCAAAATCATATCTACCTTAAACAAATACGAATAGAGAACATATATATAATAAACGAATACAAGTTCGGTAAAATATTTAAAACATAATTTAATAAATATTGCAAACACATATATATGTAAGGCAATAAGATGGGTGCAGTGAATATTCTAGCTAGCTCTCTGTACCGTTCAATTCATCGAGATTGGTGAAACGTGATTCATTTTAACTTTTGCTGTGTTTTTCAAGGAATCACTTTTCACCGATTTCGATGAATTAAACGGTCCAAATGAACTAGAGTATCGAAGTTTTTGTCTATTTGTAAATAAAAAATAAAATGTTAAATAACAAAATTAATAAGAAATATAAATTGTGAAGCCATTTCAACAAAATTGAATGAAACAATTAGAAATCGAGATGCACGAATAAAAAATAATATCAATATTACATTGTCCCGCAATTAAAAAATTATAACATATGATATTTTTTTGGATTTGAGTACATAGTCCACTATCCGCATTATTTTGGCAAAAACATTTTTTTGTATCTGTATCTGCATCACCTTTTAGTTATTACAAATACAGAACGAACACAAATAGCATATTTTCACCCATATGTCAGTTTCATGTTTCAAATTTTGCTTTATTCTATTCACCATTTATTTGTGTCGACCTTTTATTTAATCTCCATCAACTTTTCATAATTGCTATTAATACCTTTTGTTGGTACCAACAGACCATCAGTCAAGCAGCAAGAACACTTTCGGTAATATTTAAAATTGTGTGATATTGTTTCTACTGTAATGGAAACATTGAGTGCTGCATGCCTGCATCAGTATAATCGACATCTTTAACTTGCGAGAGTAATCTCTATATTTTAAACAAATTAATAAAATTATTCTTAATACTTTATTCAATAAATACATGCAGATTTTCGCAATTTTTATGTAAAGTAAAAGTATAATTAGTTTTAATTAAATAATTCTTTTATTTTGTAACTAAATAATTAGTTAAAGAAACTAGCAGTCGAACCGATTGACCTGACGATTAGACTAGTGAATTGTTAAACCAGTAGCTTTATCAGATCAACACCCGGTGTTGATTTTGAAAATCATTTAATTATGAATCTCTGTACTGGTACTGGTACTGGTACGGTACTGGTACTGGTAGTGCAGCAGAGAATTTGAATTCCAGTGTATTTCTTTCTCTTTACTGAAGACTTGATTAAATAAACAAATGCTTTAATGAAGATAATAGCTGAGTCGAGTTTACAAAGGCTGTTGCTGCATGCATGCTAACATTATTGTCACATTTACAAATCAAAAGAAAATGTTCTTTAAAGTTTAAATGCCGTGATCTCAATCAAAGTTACTGCATTTAATGCTCATTGATTTCCCCATTTACTAAAAGGAAAAGAACCTAATTAAGCAAAGTACCCTTTTGACTTTTGTAGATAAGAGGGTTTAAATGTCTCAAAAATATTTCTTGGTGTTATGATATATCACAAATTTTTGTACTAAAAATATCACAAATTTACTTTGTTACTTATATTCAAAATTTGAAATTTGAGGGTCGAATATTTTTGTTCATTTTGCTGAAAGATGTGTGCATATAATATTTTATAAATTTAGAGCTCGTTTCATAATTTTACATCAAGTGGTCAGAAAACAAAAGGTGCTGATAATTAATCACATACATGTAGTCATGTTATCTTACTTAACTTAAAAACAAAAGTCAAACAAATTAAGTACTAAAAAATATAAATAGTTAGTTCACAAATTAAAAGTGATGATTTTTTTCATTTTTTTTTATTCCACTTTCGCTTTCTTTAAGACTCTCCTTCAATTTCCGTCTTCACTTGACATTCTAAATTTAACTTCATGTTTCAAAGGTATTATATGCAGCTATGAAAGGATTTTGCTAAAATTGTACACGTCTATGAGAAGCTATTATCTTTGTAGTATTCAAGAAAAAGTTATTACATTTTTAATATTAATCTAAATTATATTAATAAGTTGTAACTTAAACTTATGAATTTAAAAAACAATTCATTTAATTTGAATGATAAAGTCGGTATCAATTAAGTAAAAAACTACGCCATATTTTTAACATTTTTCGAAAATAAAACAAAATCTGACTATCTTAGTGCAAAGTGGGCCAAATAAGTCAGGTCATATATAGTGTAGTGGTGACTGATAAGAAACAAGACTTTCATAAATGAGATTTAGAGTTCAAGTTCCGACAGAAATTACTTTTAGGGAGATTTTAAATTTATTTTCTGGTTTGTTTGTGGGTATGTGTTGTAAGGCTACGAGCAATGAATACAAAAAAGTGGGCCTAATAAGAATATAATTGATAGTAATTCAAAAATGAAAATAATGGAGAAAACAAAATCTTTGGTGTTGCTCCTATGCAGCACAGCTGAATGCTGCACAACTTACGTACCTTGTGATTAAGGAAAATATTCCGTCGATATCACCATCGATACGCTCATTGTTACAGACTAATGCGTTCAGTTGGGTTCAGTTTGAAAATTATTATAGTTATTATGCATGTCATTTTTATTATTATGCATTTTGTTTTTGTTATTATGCATCTAATAACATGCATAACATTTCAAATAATATGAATTTATTATTAATTCGATTTGTGCATGTTAATTATGTTATTATGCATGTTATTCTTATTATTATGCATTCTACAATGTTTATATTCAGATTGTTATTATGCATGTTATTCAGAATGAGTTGCATGTCAATTATATTAGATAAATGTATTATTATGCATGTTATCATATTTTTTTGCAGGCTAATTACATGCAAAATAACAAAAAAAATATGGATAATAACTAAAATAACATGCATAATGCAACTGAATTCGTCCAGTTCGTATTGATGAGCGTATCAACCTGAGTTTTGAGGATAATACTGATCAGAAATAACTAATAAGGTACCAACCTGATAAAAAAACCATTGGTACAACATGGCTAAGACCATAAAATTAATTCTTCCAGTTACAATTTTGAACGCAACCCAACAAACACATCCAACTATAAAAATGCAATTTAAGAAATTTGCCATGTGTAAAGAATCGAATTATTTTTATATTGCAGAGATTATGATAGCGTTAGTGAAGTGAAGTATCTGCCAAAGAAAATGCCATGCAATTTAAAAAGAAAGAAATTGTTATGAAATGCATATCTGGTGGAATATCAGTATCAGTATATCATCCCAAATCAAAGTGCAAGTATCACATGAAGACAATTAGACAAAGAGACAAGAAATCTCACGTATTAAATGCAATTAATTGGATAAAGAGATAGAGGAAGAGAGGAAGGGGATGGTATCTATGAAAGGAATTTCTCTTGCAATCAGAGAATTAATGAAGGAATACAGCTAGCATTCTAGAATCACGTCTCCATTACATTTAATGATTTAAAGAATAAAAAGCCTAATAATTCAACTTATGCCTAATGGCTAATTTATAGTTTTCATTATCATCATCATAAAAAATTCCTCTAATATCCTTTCTTTCTAGATAAAAGAGGAGATTTCAAAATTATAATAATTTTAAATATTGACAAGAGATCTTCATCTTCCAATTCTAATGTTCTTTTAATTTTGTATAAAATAAAATGAAATAAATAGTTTATGATCACCAAAAACTCCAATTTAGTAATAATTATTCTTTTGGGTAATATACTACCTCCCTAATTCGTAATATACACCACTTCATGATTAATATCCAAAAATTCCAGTTTTATAGTGATGAAAATGGAATTATCTTAAACACCTACAATTGGAAAAAGATTTGGATTCATGCTAGAATTAATAAAAAAAATATTTCTATCATGCATTTAATTTTTAGTATATATTGAATTCTTTCAAAGCGCAGATTTGAAAATGTTATTTTAAAATAACAAACTTAAAATTGTGGACGCATATCAATTACTCGGAATTACGCAGATTCTCAACATAGCTTTTTGGAAATTCATATGTCATGGAATACTTCGTATTACAGAATATAAATTCAATGCTTTATATAATTTTGAGATTCACACGCACAAATTTCAAAGTTGTGCAAACCATTCAATTGATATTTCATAATACGAAGTATTCCGTGAAATGTGTCTGAAATATAATGTCCACAATGAAATTGCATAATAGTAATGTCTTGATTAAAAACTACAAATCAAATTGCCAAATGGAAATGCATCTGCAAAACAAGACGAGGTTCTATCATTCAGCAATTGGTCAATGATTGATTAATGGTTATCAACATTGGAGCAAGGCTAATTTCTAATCATACGTACATATATTTCTTTCCATTGTTTATATTATAATAAAGGAACAAGCAAAAAATGATGAAAAGCAAATGACAAGGATACAGGCTGTCTGGTTGCGTGAGCAGTTTGAAATCCTTAAAGCGAGAAGTTCAACAGACAAGCTATGCTTAAAGCATAGGAATTTTCAATTAATTATAGCTAATGACATGTACTGATTGATGCACATAATCACAATCACAATCACAATCACAACTGTAATACCTATTCTTCATGTTCAAAGCGTGCATTTTAGATCATCTACAGACTGAGAATTGAGCAACGAAACTCCAGTCTACATTAGCCATTTAGGTGCATTCAGATTCAGTGAGTCTAGTTATATGTGAAATTAATGGAATAAGATCTTCTACCGCGCAGTACAAATACTGTGCGTGCTGCGTGATAAATCTTAGCATCGAGATTCGTGCAAGTTAAACTTTATAATATCAGACTCCACGAATCAAATCTGAACCGTCCGTAGCCTACAACGTAAAGAATCTTGAACGTTCGTTACTGCTGCGCGACAGAAAATCCGCTTCCGAAATTAATTAGGTGGCAGCAAAACCTAATCAACAATATTTAATATAAGGTTAGGAGATGCCAATATGAATCTACCGACTACCAAATACATTGAATCTCTACTGAGTACTTGAGGAGCTGAAGATGGTGTTTTTTCAATCCCAGTACTAAAAATTAAAACCCAAAATCAATAGAAGTAATATGAACAATCTTATAACATGGCACAATTCTATTAATCAGAACACGTTTCGACTAGTAATGTCTCATGTGAAAAAGAAAAGTTTTCCTTTCCAAATAGGATAAGTTTCCTAGGAAAATATTACATTAAATTATACACGGTCTGACTATTAATTCAACTCTATTTGAACTTACTATGTCCATAATTTATTGACCTCATACATTTTTTTTCCTTTTTCTATGACAAACTTCAGTTCAGCTGCAACATCCAAGATCAATTACATAATAATTGGTATCAGAGACTTCAAATATACAGAACGAGGACATCACAAATCCTAGTTCCAAACAAATAACTCCTAACATGATTAGCAAAAGATATAATCTAACTCTATACAACACATCGACAAAATCGACAAACAGAGAGAAAAAACTCTCGTTGCATGTCAGTAGCACACACAAATTCATCACAAAAACTAGTATTCACACAAAAAGTAGAAAGGAAAAAAGAAAAAAAAATGAAAGAAACCATGCATACCATCTCAAAACCTCTTATTTACACATCCACACCTATTATAGTACCAGCAAAAACTTTTATGATGAACCAGCATTCGTTTTCCATAATTTGTCATGTATAGTATAGTTTCCTTTTAGCTGGCAACGCTTGCCTGAGCCTCCTGCCGCTGCTCCCTTAAATACCTAAGCAGAGTCTCAGCCTGAAATTAAAGATCAGAAGTTCAGTAATTTGATGATTTCTTTTCACAATTTTCACTCCTGAATAACACAATGGAAACCAATAAAAGACCTTGTGTTTAGCACGTGCCGACCCAGTCTGTGACAATGCGACAAGCGGCGGGATCGCTCCTTCTCTGACAAGCAAGGCCCGGTTAAGCACACTATCAGCACACAACTGCAGCAACACCGCCTCAGCGAACTCCTTCCCTTTTGCAGGCCCATCTTCAATTGCCTCGACCAAAGCCTGTATCCCTCCTTCCTCAACAATTGCTTCCTTTCCCTCGGGCACCCTTGCCAGACTCTCCAATACAACCATTGCCTTCTCTGACAACCCCCCTTCAGAAATCAGTCTGACCAGCGGTCCAACGGCCCCGGCATCTACTGCTCTCTCTTTGTTGCGTTTGATCGAACACAATTTGTACATGGTTGTCAAAGCATCCTTCTTGCCGCGTGTTGAACCGTGAACTAAAAGAGAAACCAAAGGAGGGACGGCCCCACATGCCCCAATCGTGGCACGGTTGTCTTCAATCATGGAGAGGCTTAGCAGAGCGCAAGCTGCATTTTGCTTCGTAACTCCTGTACCGGTACGCAAGGCATAGACAAGCGGTTTGATTGCTCCGGCCGTGGTTATGGCAGCCTTGTTAGTCTCTTCCAAGGAAAGGTTGAGGAGAGCAGTCACGGCACTCTCTTGTGTAGCCGGGTCGGTGCTCTTTAGCAACGGAACCAGCACGGGGATAGCTCCGGAGGCGCCAATCAATTCACGAAGGTCCGAGCGGTGTTTCGCAAGCAATCTGATGCACGCTGTTGCTTTTCTCTTCTCTTCTTCCAGAGATGTCGAAAGCTTTTCAATGCAAGATCTCACGACAGGCTCCAAGCTCTCCAGTGGCATTGTCTCCAGTAGTTCCGACGAGGTTAAGTCTAGATCAGGAATATCTGGGGAGCGGCTGTTCGGAGCCTCCGACCGGGTCACCGAAGCGAGTCGTTCAAGCTCCCCTGATATATCCGAATTGAAGCTCGAATAATCGGAGAAATCGCGAGACAATTCGAGAATCCCAGAGTTAATGGAGCCGTCCAGTCCCGGAGATTTGATGACTACAGTCGCCGCCAATTCGCAGAGGCATGTGTCAATGAAGGAGTCAGTGAGGCTTGTATCTTCGGATTCGGGTTCAGAGGAGGGGTTATCGGGTTCGGGTTGGGAGATGTGGGACCGGATGGTGCGCACTGAGTGAGCGAGGGAGTGATGGTTGATGGTAGTGGAGGAGGTGCATGGGGTTTGAGGAGATGGTATCTGAGAATTGGAGAGAGAAACCATGGTTGGTTGGGTCGGAGAGGGAGAGGGAGAGGGAGAGGGAGAGCCGGAGAGGAGAGGTAACTGAGGTGTGAAGAGATGAAATTGAGAAGTTAGAAGAGAATAGGGAATTAGAGATGGAGATGAAATGACGAAAAAGGGCTTGCGCTTGACAACAAAGGTCGGCGTTGGCCTCGTGGGGGTGGGTGTACAGTCTACCACTGAAACGACTGCTGTGACTGTACAAGTTGGTCTACGAGTCTCTCCATTATTTTTTACTGGAGATTATCCCACGATGAGATTGCGTTGTGTTCGCTTGAATTATAGACTGTTCGATGCGTGCTGGTTTTGAATTTTTAAATTTTTTTGAGTTTCGTATAAATTAAATTTAAAAAATGCAGAATTTTTTTTAATCAAATTTGAGCTTTTTTTGGCGCAGTAAATTATAAACGTTCGATATGTACTGCACTGTAATAGATTTGGATTTGTGGTTGAGTCTGCTTGCTGGCTGCTGGAGTAAACTTGATAATCGTATTTTGGATGCTTGAGAAGGGAATTTTTGGGTGAAAACAATATGAATTTTTTATATATGAAGAATATAGAAAATAATATTAAACATTTTCATTCTAAATTCAATAAATAGTTCATCTAATAGAACTATTTTTATTAGTATTTTAAAAATGAAATGTGCTCTATGGTCAAGAAGGCATTGTCAAGTTACTAGTCGTTGTGTTAATTGGATTTTTTCGACGATTTATTCATATTTTAATATATAAAATTATTAATAATTTAATAAAAATTTAAATACTTGCATATTTAATAATATAATAGTTACTAATTTTATTTAAAATTAATAAATAAAAATTTAAATGTATGAATGAATAAAAATCTTACCGTTGTATAATGAACATTAAATTTAATCGGTAAGAAAACTAAAATGATAATATATATGAAAAAATAAAAATATGTGGTGGATTAATTGAATATTGGGTGATTAATTGGAAAAAACGGTCGAATATGTATTTTCAACCGCAAAATAACCTCTACATCAACTATACGTGACGATTTAATTGTTGTCGACGACCAAACGATCGCTTTTAAAACATTGATCTTTATTAAAGTAACATCATGAAGTCGACTACAAAACTACAACCTCTTCAAAATTTTAATATCAAAATATTTTTTAGAATTTAGTTATTTATAAAATAATTTTGTTTTTGAATTTCTAAATTCTGTGCACTATGATTCAATTAAGAAGATATATTTCACTTATTTGATTCAAACTCAGTCATTAATTTACAGATAATAATTCGGCTATCTATCTTAACGAAGGGAATAAATTTAAAGGAACCTCTCCTTTTCAAAAAAGAAAGAAAAAGAAAAAGGACTTGTCCGGTCACATGAAACGGAGGCAAAGTAGTGTGTACAGTGTTCTTGAAAACTCCTAATACGTTGTACGTCGTGCTAATTTCGAGGAGGAATCTTTTCTTTATTACAGAATTGGGTTTGGTGGGTGGTGTCGTTACTCGCTTGAACGCATTACACGTTGTATACAAGTATGTATATTGGGTCTTTGGGCTGGTGTGAAAGAAATATCCATTTGGTTTGTTCTCCAATTTTCTCAAAAGTTGGTGCTTGTTGAGATGAAGTAGACCGGTTCGGTTCTCTATTACCTTTTTTGAGGTAATGGAGAGGATGTATTACTGGAGCCGTCAGAAGAAAAAAAGGAATTTCTTTTACTAAGAGCTAAGAAATATCGCAATCGAACTCAACGAACTAGTTTGTATTTGAGTTTGATTTGAAATTAATTTCGAATCTGTTTGACCTGAAATAAAATAACATTCGGACAAACTGTGTGAAATTTGAGTTTGATTTAACATCAATTTGGATTGAATTCGATCGAATTACGAACTATAGATTTTTCTTGTTGCCCAACCATAAAGTAGTAAAATGAAGGCGAGTGTGACAAATTTTTCTTGATTTCTTATGTGAGGAGAATGTTGACGATTGAGAGAATAAGTGTAAACTAACTAGAGATTATCTGAATAAAGATAATTATGTTGGCATTAAAAATGAATGAATCAACTATATCTGATAGAAATAAATATGAAGTAGATAATGTAGTTAAGAACGAGAGAGAAAGAACAACAAGATTCGAATTATATAGTTCGCGAACAACATTTGAATGAACTGTGACAAGTTTGAATTTGATTTGATATTAATTCAAACGAACTCGTAGCACATACTTCATCATGTTGGCACATATCACAAAGTGTGATCCAATGGTTCACAATCATAAAGTGCGTGTTTTACCGCACTTTGCAAACTAGCACAATTTTGTATGTGTATATATATATATATATATATATATAGAGCATGGCTAAAATAATATGCATAGTACACCTCATTTCGTACTATGCATATATATATAGGTCAATAAATTGGGATTTAAGTTGCTCAATAAATTCTTCATATGAAAATATTGTAGGAAATCAAATTTCGTGATTTTTAGAGCTTTCTTGCTATTTTTTAAAAACAGTCCAGATTTAATACTACAAAAGTGCCATTTCTGGGCTGTTTTTAAAAAATATTTAAAAAATAACAAGAAAGCTCTAAAAATTATAAAATTTTATTTCCTACAAGATTTTGATATGAAGAATTTATTGAGCAACTTAAATATCAATTTAATGATCAAATTAAATATAAATGACCACATAGTACGAAATGGGGTGTACTATGCATATTATTTTAGCCATGCTCTATATATATATATAGAGAGAGAGAGTTAGACTAAAGTACTTTATAAAGCATAACAGTGCATATACTTTAGACCTACATCTCAGAATACAAAGTTCAAATTATCAATCCGAACCGTTGAAAATGTTGTCCATACTAAATTCTACTCGGAAACCAAAATTTTCATTTTTAAATTTTTTTTTACTATTTTATTGGATGGATAGAAAATTCATTAAATTGGAGGTCTGTAAATCATTATATTGCTGAATTTTCTATCTATCCGATAAAATAGTAAAAGAATGAAAAGAATGAAAAATTTTGGTTTCCAAGTAGATTTTAGTATGAACAACATTTCAACGGTTCGGATCAACCATTTGCACTTTGTATTGTGAGATGTGGGTCTAAAGTATATGCACTTTCGTGCTTTATAAAGTACTTTAGCCTAACTCTCTCTATATATATGTATGTATGTGTATATATATATGTATGTGTATATATAATGAGTTGTGCTACTATGATTTTCAAAGCGCGATAAAACAATCGTTTTGCGATTGTGGGATCATTGGATCTTTGATCATCATGTTGGCACAAATAAAAAACGTGATCCAATAGTTCACGAATGCAAAATGCGCATTTTTCTGCGCTCTGCAAAGCATAATAGCACAATTATATATGTATGTGTGTGTGTGTGTGTGTGTGTGTGTATATATATGAGCATGGCTAAAATAATATGCATATGACACCCCATTTTGTCCTATGCATATATATATATATAGCTCAATAAATTGAGATTTAAGTTTCTCAATAAATTCCTCATATAAAAATATTGTAGGAAATCAAATTTTGTGATTTTTAGAGCTTTCTTGCTATTTTTTAAATATTTTTTAAAAACAGTCCAGATTTAATACTACAAAAGTGCCATTTCTGAGTTGTTTTTAAGAAATAGCAAGAAAGCTCTAAAAATCACGAAATTTAATTTCCTACAAGATTTTGATATGAAGAATTTATTGAGCAACTTAAATCTCAATTTATTAAGAAAATTAAATATACATAGGCGCATAGTACGTTATGTGGTGCATATTATTTTAGCCTTGCTCTCTCTCTCTCTCTCTATATATATATATATATATAATCTAGCTACGATGATATGCATAGTTAGTAAGTATTCGTGCTATGCGTTTTTTCTTCGCTTGATTACTTTAATTAGCACCAATTTAAGTTGCCCAATAAATTATTCATATTGAAATCTAGTAGGAAACCAAATTTCGTGATTTTAGAGATTTCTAGCTATTTTTTTAATTTTTTTAAAAACCAGCCCTGTTTAATATTAAAAAAAGTCCTCTTCGGGACTGTTTTTAAAAAATATTTAAAAAATAGCTACAAACCTCTAAAAATCACAAAAATTGATTTCCTACTAGATTTCAATATGAAGAATTTATTGGGCAACTTAAATTGGTGTTGATTAAAGCAATCCGACGAAAAAAATGCATAACACGAATACTCACTAAATATGCATATCACCGTAGCCAGATTCATATATATATATATTAATAGTCTCGATATCATATGCGATAAAGATACTTTCAAAATTCGAACTGTTTTTGTTCACGAACAGTTTCAAACAAACCGATCTTAGTTTGAGTTTGATTCAAAACCATATCGAACTAATTTGATTCAATTTAAAATTAATTCCGAATTAAAATCGAACGAATCAATTTCGAATTTTTCTTAAATCTAACTTGAACGAATTAAAAACTACCAATTTTTTTCAGCCCTAAATATCACCTTCTAGTGAACGTAGAAATTTAATTTCAGAGTGTTGTTTATTTAAAGATTATATATAAAACAACATCATGTTCGTATTCAGCGGTCAGCATTTTGCCACGTGGGAACTCAAATTTTGAGTTACTTCACCGAACACAAAAGTGAGGTACTGAGCTTCTAGTAGGAACATCAATCGGTATCAAAATTATATTATCATTATATTGTATTATCTATTTTATTTTTCCCTTTTTCATGATGCCTAGTTCTGGTTGTAAAATTTGAGTAATGAGGAACTTATAATTTTAAATAAATAAACAATATTCAATTAGCACAATATCTTTTTCAGATAAAACGCACATTGACATTACATTAATTGCGTTAATTTAGAGATGGTGGATTCTCAACTTTGTTAAAGTGAATTAATCGCCTAAACTTGGATTAGAAGGTGATTAGTTAATTATTAATGGGATAAGATATTTTGGTCTGGAACCCAAGTAATGAAAAGAAAAGATTTGCTCCTTCAAAAAAAAAAAGAAAAGAAAAGATTTACTGGGGTAGAATTTATGGTGTGAATCTCAATGCAATCAAATGATAGAAATTACATTAATTGCGTTCATTCAATTTCTACTATTTGATTAGAATTTATGGTGTGAATCTCAATGCAATCAAATGATAGAAATTACATTAATTGCGTTCATTCAATTTCTACTATTTGATTAGAATTTATGGTGCGAATCTCAATGCAATCAAATGATAGAAATTATATAGAATATTTAAAAAGCACCTATCTTAATCTACCTAAATTTTACCTATTATTATTTATCGTTTTCACTTCATATCATCAAATAATAATAACAATAATAAAAAAACATAAAACAGAGAGAGAACACAGACACAGAATAGAAAACTGTGTACACTTTCATTTAGGAGCGTTGGAATCACCGCCAAACCTTCCATTTCCAGTGCCATGCCGGGCCATGCGGCATCAGTAGTGTTTTGAATTAGTGTTGTTTCGTTTCAAACACGATTTACCAGAACATAGGTTAAAGATTATCTGGGCTAGGTTCATTGATTAATGGGCTTCTAAGTTGGGCCTAGAGAATTTCTGAAAGAGCTCCTACAATTAATAAGAAAAAACAAGAGATAAGGGATAAGCTCTTATTGGGTTGATTGTGATGTATCTGATCCAAAAGTAATTTATGCATTAATGCATAGATTGCCAGGATCATATTCTCTGCATCTTTTATGGGCGTTCTCTGTCTCCGTTAATTTAGACTGTCCAATTATATCTAGACGGTAAGAACTTTTGTATTATAAAATTTGATCTGTTCAAATTTAATTCTACGGTTCAAATTAAACGAGTGCATAAGATATCCTTTCACAAATTGCCAAGTATTATGAACTGAACACGTGATTGGGTGCTTTACCAAGTTTCTAATATACCAAAATATGGCATGGGATTGTTTGACCGCGTGACTAATCTACCAAATTATAGGGAATGAACTCAATTTACATAAAATATAAAAAAGAAGATGTAGAATTAGTCAATTAGGGAAGAAGGAAAGGAGAACAAAGAGTTAATAAATAAAAATATAATGATTGAATCGAAGAGGCCGCCACGTTTTTATCAGCAAATATCCTGTAGTTCTCATTCTCAATCTGAGAAAATACCACCTAAACCTGGTATATAACCGGTACCAAATAAAACAATAATTTCTCAAGGACTCTGGAAGTTTTCTGCACTGTGGGTACCACCTTCAGTGATTGACATTGTTATGTCTAATTACTGTTCCATTACTCCAAGTGTAGAAAAGCATTTAAAGTCAACGGTGCTTCAACAACCGAAGGCATGTCAGGAAGCATTCCACCATTATCTTATTTCTCCGGAGGACCTATTCTTTGGAGAGAGATAGAGTGAGAGTGAGAGAGAGAGAGAGAGAGAAGACTAAAATATTATTCATAACAATCATTCTTTCATAATTCAACTATAACATCCTTATAACAGGGAAAAGATAACAAAATTTGTTCTCTCATTCAAATTTTAAAGATGGGAACTTCCATAATGCTCTTTACATGCCTCCTACTTTCTCTTTCCTCCTCTCCATTCGTTTCGGCTCAGAGTTGTGGCAAACAAACCTTCTCATCCAATAAGCTCTATGCATCATGCAGCAGTCTGCCTGTGTTAGGCGCAACACTGCATTGGTCGTATTATGCATCGAATGGTACGGCAGATGTGGCATACCGGATCCCACAAATAACGACTGGTTGGGTCGCATGGGCCATAAATCCGAAAAGCAATCGAATGCTTGGTGCTAATGCAATTTTCGCCTTTCATGACTCCAGTGGTGCTGTCAAGGTTGTTTCGACAGTGATCACCAACTACATGCCTACAATAAGGTACTTGAGTTGTTTTTAAGTTAGTTGTTTTAATGGTTGGATTGATTAGGGAAAAAAAAAATTGTCTCATTTGTTTGGTAGAGCTTTGAGGCAATTTCAAACCAGAAATGGAGAAGTATCTTATATCTAACTAAGACTATCTGTAACCTGGAGGCAATAATACAAAAATCAAAATAGTTTGGAAAGTGATGACATTGTTTGGAATATGAGTGCTGCAAGTAACAGTATAAAAGTACAGAGCATTATATAAAATAAATGTAACATTTTGGGAGATTATGAGCTGATGTAAGGGTCACTGGTACGGGTTTTTTTTTGGTAATTTGTGTATTTTTTTATTTCCCAACCAGCCTTATGGACTATTCTCTAGTGTAATATCTGACTGTCTTAATATTTTTCGTTATGAAGATTTAGAAGGCATGGGGACTCCTAATTCCAAATTTTTTTTTGAGAAATTATCATGTATTACATAGTTATAGATCTTATTGTTTGTCAGTTTTTATGAGTTTGTATTCTTTTACATTGTTTTCAGGGATGAAAACCTCACTTTTACGGTATATAGCCGCAGTGCTGAATACTCCAATGGATCATACACAATATACGCGAGCATTGAACTTCCAGCAAACAAAACCTCACAAAATATAGTCTGGCAATCCGGTACAGGTTTTAGTGGTGGTGTGCCTAGTAGCCACAACCAGATTCCACCAAACAACTTGGCATATTCAAGCATTGACTTCAATTCTGGCTCCTCTGTTCAACCAATTATTAAGCCGGCATCAGATAACCGGCTCCACCAAAAAAATGTAAGCTTTATATAAACAGGAAGAATTCTGTTCTCCTGTTTTGCACCTAGAGATTACATTGCCTGGCTTGTTGTGTTTTTTGGTAAATTAGACAATTAGGAGAACTCTTATTTGAAATACAGCATGCATGTCAAATATTGCAAATGAG